>JAQIWF010000115.1:0-27700 GCA_034694965.1 Ceratozetes gracilis
TTTTATCCTAGTTTAGTTAGGCACAGTTTATTATCTATTATAAATATTTAAGAATAACTTTATAATTAATTTTGCATGAGTTTCAAATAAGCAAGAGTGTGTAAAGAATGGTCAATTGATCGGAAATGCACTCTTAAACAATCCACAGGACATTTGTTTGGCTCCTCTGGAGATGTGAGTCTACAATCAATTTAGGAGTTGTGCCTGAATTGAGTAAAGCTTTTATTATTGTGTTTATTATAAAAACACTTTTGACACACAATTCTCTGTTGGGATAACTCATAGCGCAGTCAATACTTAATTATAAGATGAATACAAATCGTCTGAAAATTGTGTTCCGCTTTTCATAGAAAAAAGTAGAGAACAAAACCTCAAACTTTGAGGAATACAAGAAAATGAGTTTTGAGGTATGAGTGAAATGAAAGAAATTTATTTGAAAATCGAAAGCTTAGCAAAGGGTTAGAGGGATGTGAATAGAAACCACTTGTTTGAAAAGACATTATCGAGAGAAGCGACTTGGTAATTAGGCAATTTGAATAAAAGAGCCGTTTGTTAAGAAGCTAAATCTGTGGCATAAATCAGAATAACTTAAATTTATGGATAAATTAAGAAAAATCTGTTCCCTTTGGACAGAAATTCCTCCGAGTATTTAATACTCGAAAAACTGTGCAAAAAATAGGTAACAATAATAATGTTTTGATGAAAGGCAGCGAAAAAGCCAAAAGATTACTGCCATAAGACTACTGCCATAAGACTATTAAAATGCATTGAAAACAAACCTGCTTTGAAGCAAAACTGTTCTTGTTCTGGTTTACTGCACTGGTCTTTGTCTGGTTCTGGAGAATGAGGTAATAGTTCGCCGCCGTTTCGTGCGAGGGATACATGCATTCGACCCGCTATTTATAGATTGTTTCGGATAAATAAATATATTATTAGACAATTATTTCACAAATTCGGATAATGTTTACAATTTTTCAAAACTAATTTTAACTGTAATTCGATTTCATGTGTGGCCGAGAGGTTGTGCAGCCAATAAACCTAAATTCGTGGTTAGTCTAGAAATTCTAGATCACACGAGCGTTCAAATTTGACAGCTTATTGATTAATTTTCACCTTGCATTTGTTTGGCTACTCAGTTACGTCTTAAATCACAATTACTTACTCAAAATTAATGCAATTTAATGCTGAATGTATGTAAATGTCATTCTATCATGTTCATTTGCTATGATAATTGAAAAACTTACTTAAAAATTGAAAAATAGTGCTTACAATAGTAAATGGAACCTGTCTAAATAAGTGTGTTTAAAGTCTAAGATTAATACATTGTCAGAATTAATAATGTTTCTTAAAATAGGGGTCTGACTAATTTGTCAAGCTAAACAAATTTGCGCAACCTAGAAAGAATTCATTGCTAATCTAATTGGAGTTGATTTGAGTGATTGTTTATTGTAGTGATAATTAGTGAAGAGTGAAGAAAACGAGAAAAATAGCTGTTGTTTAACATAAGAGAATTGCTATCATTCTTATCGATCGTAAAATATGTTTTGACCCAATCTTCTAAACAAACCCCAAATAGTGTTAACTTTTCGCAAAATTGTTAACTAAACAGTACTCGAAGTAATACTTTTCAATGAATTATCATTTGTTCTAAAATTAAATTTTTATCAATGAATGGCAAAAATAATAATAAACAATAATTTTGTTGATACAACACAAAAGGCAAATAACACCTCAATTAAAACTAGTTTTAAAAGGATTGTCTCAGCACTGGAACAGGACATACCCGGGCCAGACTTGGTCCAAAGTGACTCGGTCTCATTCTTCATACTACCATACAATTGGGAGCCATCAATATATGCCGTGATTTGATTCATCTGCTCTCTCGGACCTTATCATCAATATATTCAAATTAGTTCACGTTATTTAATAGATTGAGATTGCATTGCTCAGTTCAAAATTATGTATAATTTGTTTGTAGAGTTAGCGATAAATTAGCTCAGAATCTATTATCAATGCAATCGACTAAATAGAATAATAGGTCGGAATTAAATAAAACGATTTACAGTAAATGCCTTTGAAGTCCTCTCATTCATCCCTTTATTTTTGCTCATAACTTGTTTATGCCGTCCTATTATACCTAATGATGTGCAAGAGGGTCACCGCATAAACCCCCTATTCAATCAATTGCCTATTGTGAACTACCCTTACGATGACCCTGGAACCTAAATTGTCTGCACATCTCTTACTAATAACTACAGTAATCACTGATTATATCATTTTAACAAAAGACATATTAAGATTGAAAAATAAAATTCTAGTAAAAGTAATAAACTTATAATAATATTAATAATAATAAGGAATGGGTGATGAAAGGATCTGTCACCTAATTTGCATTGTGGACACATTGCTGTGCGAACAAAGTTGAGACAATTTTCCTCCCATTTGGAATAGAAAGGGTCGTCCAACGGGACCAAAATGGGATAACTGTGTAAAAATGTTAAGTAAGTTAAGTCATTGTGAGCTCAATGTATGCATGAATAAATTGAATGTAATGTATGAGAAGACCAAGGTCTTTGAATCTGCATTTCAATAAAGCCTACACGTAATCAATTACCAATCTAAACTCAATAATAGCTATTCTTCTTCAGTGATCATTGACTTTCTCTCAAACAATCCTTAACAAAATGATTGACTTTTTTCTACACTGAAGAATATGGAGAGCCTTGGTTGTCCTTGATTGATCATGCACATAATTGTTAAATTAAAAACAACGTTTTATATAACACGACATAAAAATTTAAATGATTCAATAAAATGCAGAACAAAAATAAAAACTATTCATTAAATAAAGAGTTCAGAGAAATAACAATAAAATTATGTAACAAAACATTAAAATATGTGAGAAAATGCTTGCATACCATTGCGGATGACTATCACCTTCTAAGGGACAGCACTGAATCATCTTCCCGTCCTCTGATTAAGACAAACATAAAGACAGTTAATAACAGTAATCTTAAAATAATTTATTAAACTAAGTGTTTGGGTCTCATACTTGTCCTCGAACTCGGTGTGAAGGCGATGTCGTGTGAAAAAAACTGCCCATACTGCATTACCATATGTGTGTATGTGGCTGGGTAGTTCAGATCCCTGTGCACCACTGCAGACAAAATACGCGGATTGGGTAAAGGATGACCAGTGACTGAAATTCTCGGGGCTGACTGTCCGTCCGCATACTCGGGTGCGATCAGACGGACAAAACAAGTGAAGGACTTTCCCCACGTGGGGTGGTTTAAATTATTGCAAGAACCATCTGCAGTCCGGTAACGCCCCGGCCGACAGTGGACAAACTGCTCTGCTTGACACCGATGCACTGCATTCCTAGCCTCGGACCCCTGCAGGGGAATGGATGCCAGAGCCATAGCAGATTCGGCAAACTCAAAGGGGTCAGACATATCTCGAGTCATACTATAATTAAATGATAATTTGATTCATTTCTTAAAATAATTCTATTATTAATCATAAAACAAATGACATATTTCTGTATTTGATATCAGAAGTGAAAACTAAATGATTGAAAGTATTAATTGCATTAACTCTTTGCAAACAGTTTGGGCTGAGTTTAAGGAAGCGAAAAATCAGAGCTCAGGTTTAAAAATGGTTCTTATTTTTGTTGACTTCAATTTCAATTATATATCTTATCTCGAATTTGTTGGGAAAGACTTAAAGTTAAAAAATGCAATCTTTTATGACTTATAAAATGATATTAAGTTTTGATTCTAATTATAACTCAAAACATGTTTCGAGAAATGCAAATAAAATCAAAATAAAGCATTTGATGCGAAATAATATTTTTTTTTTCGGCATTAAAAAGAGGGAAATCCACGAAATATTTTAGCCTTCTTTCAAACTTGCAATTCATGCACTTTATTACAATATATTATTTTCTCATTATTTCAGCCAACAATTCATTATTAAATCTGTTGCTATAAAAAAAAGGATGAAATTGTTGTTCAATGAATACAAAACTATTTCAAAGCAACAGTTATTTTAAAATAAATTTACCATAAAATTGGAGCTTCCAATTGAAACCTTCCATAAAAAGCTATATAAAAACTTTTCCTCTTATGTCAAAAAGGAATAAAAAGCTAGAAATTCGAAATTAAAGTGAATAACAATTTAATTTTTTTGCTAGAACATAATAGTTGGGCAGCACATCCTCAACAATATAGCTAGGCAGCCCTCACTCTCATTTTGGCCCCTTTGCTAGTAAAAAACAACAATTTCATCCCTATATTATCTTCGAAACTGTAATTAAAAGTGAAATCTTAGTTATATAAGAATTTTTAAAATGGCCCTGAAATTCAAATTATCAAGTAAGAGTATCCTCCTCAGCCCTTGGCGACAGGTAAGGGAAAATTTTGGAATTTTGAAGCAAATAATTCGTTAAAATCGGGTGAAAACGTGTCAAAAATGGCAGTGAATTGCATGAAAAGTCAAAAATTTGCAAAATTCTTATCTTTAGGTCAAATTGATCTAAAATTGAAATAATTTAGGTCAAATAGGGGAATATTTGGATGTATTGGCACTAATGCATCAGGGGAATAAATTAGATTGAGAAACTATCCTTCCATAAATCAATAAACACCAGAGGGGGAGGGAAAGCATAGAATAATTTGAAAGGTATTCACAAATGAGTGAAAGTTTAATAAACTTTAATAAAGTGTTGGGAAAGAACTTACATAAGAAATGACTTTCTTTTTAGACTTTAAGATTAGCTCACGATTAGTGAAAATCTTTCTCTTAAGCTGTTATTGTTTGGCACTCAACTGATATGATATGTCATATAAAATGATAGATTTATGTTTGATTGACTCACTTTTTCAATAAAATTTTACTCGTTTCCTCAAACAGTTCCTGCGTATGTTCTAATTGATTGCCCCTGGGCAGTGTTGTCGTTACTGCTTGATGACGGCTCGTGGCTGTGATTTTGCTCATGTCGGTCGTATAACCTATATTTCAGATACACATTAGATTTTGGGCCAAAATAACAACATTCTCCTTAGAGATGCCCAGGGATTGCACTTAATTACTATGCTATTAAAAGTGAAATTGTTGTGAAAGGTCAATTGCAAAGATATGTACATTGATATGACTCTGATTTAAAAGGGATTAATTCTGATTTATGATATCATTGCACAAAAAGATGAATTGAAACCCTAAACAGTGATTCATTTGAATTCCTGACAGTCTTTTGAGTTTTATATCGAAAGTTTTGATAACAAAACGGATGTCGTCTTAGTTTTTATTTCTTAAGGAAATACTTTCTGACAGAATGATTAGTCGGACGCAAAATGAGTGAAAAGTTTTCGTATTTTTCATCTCAAATCAAATGAAAGTTTCCGCGAAAACTTTTTTTTGAATCGACAGCTTTGTTACAGTTTAGGGCATTAGTGATGGCAATCATTTGGAAGTGCTTTCACTCTTTGATACCTTCTTTGATGAGATCATTCTCGTGACGGAGCTTTTGGACGACCATATTCTTGCCTAAATTGAATGCTTCGTCCAATTCATAGCTAGAATAGTTTGGGACTTTGATTTTGTCGCTTATTTGCGAGACTATCCTTTTGGGTAAGAGTACTCCATATGAGATGTGTGGCACCAATACTAATATTATTGTGAGAAGTGCTGAACTGAATGAGTTGTATCCGATCCTGAAAGGAATTATATGAACAATACATTTAAGAGGACTTCATTTCATTGATAATTATATAGTCATTCAATAATAACAATACTAATAATGAGAGATATCTTAAACACAATTAATTATCTGAACGAAGACGACATCAAAAGTAAAATTATAAAATAGTTTTCAACAAATTCAACAAAAGAGCGAAAGAAGAATTGAATTATGAAATGCCATTCAAACTACTCTTTGAGAAACTTATAGATAAAATCCAATGACTGTGTCATACATTTCGTCTTCATTTGATGTAATGAATAATTGGGTGACAATCAAGTGATGAACAAAAACAACACAAAAATTAATTAAAAAGCACTGAAAAACTGTTAACTTTTTGGATGTTTAGGAACCAAATAAATGATAATTAGAAAGAAAAAGGACAGTAGGATAGGACTGGGCCAAAAAAAGACTGGTAATCACTCAGTCACGAGTCATATGCGGTGCTGATAAGAGGCAGTAATCCTTTTAAAACTTTATTATTATTATCGGAAAACTTAATTCTTTTGCACCGAAAGATGAATTGTGTTTATTAGTTGAGACAAACTTCATGAGAATATATCCCCAAATGCAGCACAAGTTGTGGTACACACACTCAGCACCACTGGATCTACTCTCGCACTCTCTGTTGGCACTACTGACACACTGTTGGCCCTTAAGAACAAGTTCTGATCTACTTCTACCTAATTTCAATCCATTGCATGATTGGCGCATACATTCCCATCCACAACACAAATAGCACTCATTGAGGGGATCGGCGTCTAATGGTCTTGTGCTCAACCAGACTCGTAGACACAATCACTTCTTAGACTCTGTTCGCCACAAACCTATTGTAAGAGAACAGAGACTTTTCAATATTTAAGATCTATGGATGCCTCAGGTATTTCATGTGTAAAATAGCAGCTTATTATCCCTATCAGGGTACTCCAAAGGGGTATTTTAGAAAAAAAAAGTTATTCTCAGCCAGCTATTCAAATAAAGTGAAAATCAAATGATTGAAGGGTACAATACAATAACTTATATAAGTATTGTCAAAACCACACTACAAAGTTCGTCGGCCAAATGCAAGGTCTTATTCCTTTGATTTTTCACAGACAATAACTGTGTATTTCGAGTAAATTCGATAAAAATTATTTTGAATCTCTTATATCTTATATCTACTATTGTAACAAAATTTGATCGTGCATTTATCTCGATGAGAGTGGTCTGAAACAAATGGGCCTAAAATTAATGGAACAGTACTTTCTCTCAAAGAAAGTGTACGATTGACTCATCTGTACATTAAGATAATAATAATAATAATAATAATAGCATGTTCCAATTAATAAACACAAATTTTGATTGAAAGGTATTGATTGAATACTAAGACGAGCTTAAACCTGCTTTGCCCAGGGATGCACCTGGTGGTCTGCCGCATACGCTTCTGTTTTCCATAGACAATGCAGGACTAACAGCAAAGGACCTGTTATTCTGAAACGGCACAGCATAGTGTGTTTGCACTGGTATGGCATCTCTTTGTCAAATATAGTTGGATCGCACACTTCACTTGACCCAATTCAAGGGAAGACCAACATTAAGGCTAAAAAGGTCGATAGCCTTCCTCTGCATAATTTCGCTACGAGTCATCTCAGGCTTAATATTTAGATAATGAACCGAAAAACAAAATTATAGTCTAAATAACAATTTGAAGAAACGCCACAAACCGAGTGACAGCTCTTTTTAATCGCGACATTAACTTTGATCACCAAATCAGAGATAAAACACTTAATATTTATGCCATTTTTAACCCAAACTTAAATGATTTAATTGATAACAAAAGCGATACATATTTGAGTCATGTTTGCAACGAATTATAACCTTACACTTCAATATTTCTCTTATCTTGTTACAATTTCTCCAATCCTAACAACGCAAAGTATTTTCAGTAAGAGTATTTTGACATCAAAAGCACTTAGCAGAGTTCAGTTGAATAAATTAGACATGTTTAAGCTTATACAATGACCAAGGTGCTGAGTTTGTGCAGGCAATCAATCAATCAATTTCCTCTTTGCTCCAAATTCAATTTAGCAAGCTTCTGGTTTAGCTATGCCATTGCTTATATTCAGTCCATGACTTGACAAAGTGAGGAGAGCTTGGTAATCTCAAAGTTTGAAGTATCATCAAAGTTGATGGTAAATAAAAAATGCACTTTTAATGGATAATAAATGTCTGTCAAAACATATGATTTGTAAATCAATTAATTCAATATAAACTGGATGTTTATGCAAATACTTTTAAAAAACAATCTTGCTCTATAATTTAAGTCTCGGATGCATTATTTTTTATTGACTTTCAACAATTCAAACAACTTTTAATTGAATTCAAAGAGTCGGAAATTGAATGCATTTTACGACTATTAAGTGATGTCTGATGCATATAATTTCGGTCTCTTCCCACCTAAACCCCCACAAGGGATGAATTCTAAGTGAAAGGTCGTTATCATCGCCTCAAATATTTGTCTCAATGTTTGTAATGAGATTTCGAGTGATTTTGATAACTCACACAAAATGCTTCAAATTTTATTTCTTTGAAATTTAAATATTTGATAGAATTTCAAGTATTCACTGAAAACTACTGCCGGACGACAACCCAATTAAGCCGTTAATTAAATGTTGAGATAAAGAATTGATTTGAGGTATTGGAACACTAAGGGCGGAACAAAATCAACATTTTATGTACTAGTACTGTTATCACCGTAAAAATGATAATTTATTCCAACTCTATTTGACTAGAAGTTTATGATTATTATTATTATCATTCCATAAATCATAAAAGGGTTTAAAACCCTTTCACCCGTCTTCAATCCAGTACAAATTTAAGTCCACTTTATAAGCATGCTAAATTATCACTTCCCACTCTTGCTAGAATATTGGGTTGAAAGACATTGCAATAACCAGTGGTTATGTACTACAGCCATACCTGTGGCCACCACTGACTCACTGGTTAATAACATGGAAAAAATCGACAATTATTTATAGAAGTTTTCAATCAATTTTAAAGATTAAAATCAAATTTATTTTATCAGAATTTCTTTGAAGTAATTTTTGAATTCAATTTTAAGCTGAAATGAAAGGAAAAATGTATTATTTATTGATTTCAGTCCACAATATTTATAGAAATTTACTCTTGTTTTCGGTTAGGAAATGAATGGGAACTACATCTGGTTATTAATAGCGTCGCTGAGGGCTCTCTTTCCATAATTGATAATTGATTTCTGGATAGTCTTTGCATGGGATCTCCTTATTGTACTTGGACACTGGGAAGAAGGCATAGCTTTGCACAGCACCCATATAGTCACCTGTTCTGCATATGAGTCGCGCCAAAGACGTTGTTTTCCGGATATTTTCCAATTGAGCTGTTTTTTTAATTAATGATTAAATGTTGAACTTTCGCACAAATAAATACCAAGATAATTATCGATAAGCAAACATAATTATGTGTTGGGAGAAGACTAACGAGATTAGAATTATCGGTAATTTTTAAGTGACGGTAATTTAGTGGTAAACTCACCTTATGTTTCAATAAAGAGGTCAACAAACAAATTATCAAATTATACCAAACCTATTGATTCGGAGCAGACATACCTATAGTGAATGATCCACTTTGTCCTCCGTGTTCATAGTAAAACCTGTCCCCAAATTTCAAGTGATAGTATTGAATGCCCAGAATGCAGGCAAATGTGGGCCCGACGTCGGCGTCAGGGAAGTGGCGTTCGGCTATACCTGCGATATAGAAATCTATGTTCTCCACTGACCTGAAGTGTAAGATAATCATTGAGTCGATTATATAAGACGTGAATTTAAAGTATCTCTCAATTCATTATATTCTAACTTAAAAATAAGATTAAATACAAATTTGTTCTCAAATTAATAATTTAGTGAATTCGTGACTCACCCATAGATCTGTCGGAAAAGATTCACGATGTGCTCGGGTATGAATAGCTTGATGTCATCCCAAGAGCGCACCTGAAGATTACAAATTCTCAGTTTATAAATAAATAGTCTTTTGTAAAGAATCTTAACTTAATTCTCCATTAATTATGTCATTTGATAAGAGATTTAAAAAGTAATTAAAGTTTAAACAAATTCTAAAATTTATGGCAAAACATTGGAGATATACCTGAAAACCGAAACAATATTTGAGATAATTGACATATGAGGGGATTCCATGATCTCTACCCCTTTGTATGTTCCTAGCGATCAGGTCTGAGCCAAAAAGTTCGCCTTTTTTTCTCAACAAATAGTTTGTGATATCATTAGTATAATAGGGATCCACTGAATACGAGAAATCGCTAACCAATCCCTTCATAACACCGTCCATCTATTATATTAAAATAACTAGTTAATCATCTTCTTATCAATCAGTTATTTTCAGCTTTCCATTGATTTATCGGATCAGTGTATCGAATAATCGAGAGCAATTAAAGAGCAATGGCCAAGGTCAAAGGCATTTAAGAAATGGGAACTATTAAAGGAGTGTTCAATTCAATGAAAATAATATAAATATGCATTAAAGTTTAAACAAATATGCAAGAGTACCAATTAATTAATAGTATGCCAGCAGAAAAAATTATAATAGAGAATCCGACCACTAATGAGAGGAGAAAAAGAAGTGAGGCTATCACTAAACGCCTATCAAATCAATGGTTTAATTTTATGAGAAATATTGAGGGCAAACGTCAGATAAAATTTTTAATTCATTTTTTATCATCTATTTTGACAATAACTTCGATTTATTGGACTTTAGTTACATTTTTGACATTAAGTAGATTCTGATCTCTTAAAATTTGACGGATAAATGATTGAGTTAATGACAATTCTAAGTAATCTTGGCCAATAAACTCAATTTGAAAGCAACTTTTAGTCAATCAAAAGAGTTAATCGACGTTAGATTGAGAAGATAAGACCAAATTAGATTTGGATCTGATTCGGTGATAAATCCCTAATATTAAATCATATCATTGACTGGGAGGCGGAGCTGAGGGCCAATAAAAGTTGGAGAAAAAGATAAATAAAATTTCAGAGTTAAGAACAGGACATAAAAAAGTTATTCATTCAGTTATTGTTCACTAAAAGAAGAAAAAGATTTATTTGATTTCATAGTATTTTAATAAATTGAAGCGCAAAACTAAAACATGCAATGAATTGAGTTTTTGCGGAAATAAGGAATTAATTATAACCTAATTATGATCGTCTTAAAGATGTTTTTCACAAAAACCAGATTTTCATTACTTTCTCCAAAAATTTGTCTAAAAAACAGATCTCTAATCCATTTGAAAATCATATGCAAATCATATTCAGTGTTGGAATTTGAAAGTGAAATCACTTAGAAATGCCTATAATCTGAGGACTGAGTAAACTCTCTCTCAATAGCAATAAAAATATATTCATTAATATTAATGTATTATTTGTTAAATACTTCCTAAACATTTGCTTTTTTATATCATAAAACGTTAATTTAATTTCACTCATTTCATGAGAAGATGAAGTGAATCGAATACATATTGAAATGAAAATGAAATTTATTCAAAAACAATCATTCATTCGCTTAAATGGGGTCTAATATAAAGCTGTAAAAATAGCCCATTTCTCTACACTTTTCGTTCTTAATTCTGATAATGATTTTCAATTTGAATTTAAGGAAAGGAATTCAAAGGAGAGATACATTTTTCATTTGGAAGCGGCTCTTAAACGCCGTTTTAATTATTAATTAATATTAAGCCGCAGGGAATCAAACAATGAGTATTCAAATGTCTAATCTATTAAAAATCTCATAATTTTACACAATTTTTTTGCGTGTAATTCTAAATATGAGTTATTTTCTGAAATGAATTTAATGGAATTTATATGTATAATTGGCCTAGAGCAATTAAAATCTTTTTGAGCATAATCAAGGAAGATAAAATTATTCATTCTTAAAATGTTTATTAATTTAATAGCAATATTTGTAAATGATTGGAATAGAACTAGGGCAATTGTAAATTATTAGAATTACTAAGTTATAAATGTCCTCCAATTTTTCTAAGACCTTGAGCATCTTTAATTTAAAGTATAAAGACCTGTCATTCCTTCAATTACTGGTTTTTTCAGCAATAATTTCACAGAAATAGTGATATTAATGAGTAATCAAATATTTATTCGAATCAATAGCTAACGATTGCAATATTTTGTAGCAAATGACCTAGATGCTGTCAATAGATGCCGTCATTATGGCATTATTGAACTTTTATGTCAAGAACTTCTACGACACCGAATGGTTAAATGACATACCTTTCCCTGCCATAGATATGAAGGATCCATATATCTATCTCTTAGCCAATAGTTATCGGAGGAGTTATAGCCACCGCTCTGTTTGTTATAGACTGTATGAAAGCCTCTGATCTGTGAGTGTCCGAACCTGCAGGCGGCAGTGGCGTAGTCGTTCCAAGAGGTAGGGTCTGTAGTGGGCTCATAGTTTGTGTATCCCTGAGGAGAGACATTTAGACTGTAATAACTCATTAGAGTATTGCCGAAAACAATGGGTAGATATTCGTTGTAAGTAATGTGCTGTAGTTCGGCGATTGTTAGACGCCTTCCCTCTTGGAATAGGGTCTCATCGTTCCAGTGGGGGTTTACAAGACGAAGGGCTGTCACGTGTTCGTTGTGTCGACGCAAAAACATCAAATGCATACACATAAGGGACGGGTGTTGGTTACACCGCTGGTCACCAGCAGTAAAGCATTGCATTGTAGCTGTGGAGGGACTGCACTCATTCTGCCATGGAGCAGGTGTGGCTGGTAGAATAGGCTTTCCATAATGGTCCTTGCTTGTCTTCAACTGACCTAAACATAAATAAAATTAATAATTAAAAACATGGAATGAAATCAAATATTACCGAATCTGAAAGTCCTGAGCACTTCTGTTTCGTTTAGGGTGTTCCCAAAGACAGTACCCGCGTCCAAGAAGGACGTGGCTATATTTAACTGCTGTCGAGGACCTGACAATATTTGATATGTCATTTTAGGTTAATTTTCGATATTTCTTATACCTATTTCGCAGAGAGGACAGGGAGCAGACCGTACGAAGTTTATACACGTATTGTTATATCGTCGGTACTGATAATCATAAGGTGTGCGACCGATGTCTATGGGATAGCACTGCTTGTGATTTCTCGATTTGCAACAGTCAACGGGTCCACTATAGCTGGAGGACAGGGCATAACTGCCGTGGACTGGTGTATGGGTTACGTCATGATTGGCAAACTGTCCGAAAGCCATCTTCATGTGAGTGTAAAATGACTCAAAAGGCTTATCAGATGTAATCAAATTAGATAGCAGTCGAGCGCTGGGCAATGATCTGCCGTCGTGTGCCAATCGGGGAGCTGACACTCCATCGGCGTAGTCCGGGGGAAGAAGTCTGATGTGACAAACATATGATTTACCCCAATAGGGATGTTTCAGGTTATTGCACGACCCATCTATTGTCCGGTATTTGCTGTTACCGTTCGGACACTGAAGAGCCCAACCCTGTCGGGAGCCATAACTGGAGTAACAACTGGTGTCCCCATATCTGTTGTTACCCATGTATTGCTGGCCAACAGTGACGGACGGCAGGAATGTTGTCGTTTGGTATTTACTCAAACATTTGCTGTTATTTTCAATTAAATCTAAGCATTAGTTTCATAATAATATTCATACAATCAGTTGTCATATTAATGTATAAACCAGGGATAGCCCTTCAACTCAAAACCCAGGGGGATTTCTACAAAATACGCTCCACTGAGATTTGACTAAAATTTAAATAAATAGTATGTTATTCACTTCTAAATTATGTTTTAGACGCCAGATTAATTATAAGCAACACCTTGATTAATTTTTCTAAAAATTAGTTGTTGTGAAAAAACTTATAATTTTGGATCCCAATAGTTATAATATTTGATCTTATACATTTCATACTAGCTTTTATAATTTAAAAATTACAGTCTTAACTAATGAAGACTTAACTATAGTTTAATTGTATATTTCTGCTATAAGACCCGATCCCTAACTCTTTTAGTCTTAATTGTGGCAAAGGATTAGATTAGAAGTAAAATTGAATTACTATTTTGCGAAATATTGAGTGACGTATTCCATAAGAATGGCCTCCTTTTCCTTAAGCAATAGAGGTGGTGATTGACTCGAATAAGCAGAAGAATTGCCATAACTCTGTCCGTATGACCTGAGCTGATGGTGAGCGTAATCGAACGCAGAATTCATGTCGTTCACAGATATTTGAGGGGTCTGTCCGTAGTGGTTAGCGCACTGTCCAGAATGGTATTGATATGCACCAGACACTAAATAACTGGCGTATACTTCCTCTGCATTATAGCGATGACCCGAATAATAGAGTTGAGTGTTATATGCGTTTTTACGGTATGTGCCGGGAAGGGTCTGATAGGGGGACCGAAGAGTCTGGTTGTAACCACGACCAGCACCGCCATAACCAGTTCGGTTATATGCACTCATCATATTGTAAGGTCCAGACACGGGTTGTCTATAGTTATAGGTATGTCCCCCATACATAACCCTCATGTATTGCCTATAAGCTGGAGTGCGGTAATGTTGATAATACATGGGTGAGATATATCCAGGGGGATTTTGGGCCGCTCTTGAGTCGTATTGACTGCCATTATTTGGAAGACTTCTACTGCTTTGAAAGTACTGAAAATGATTTCAAATTTTTATTTAGTTTGAACTTTAAGTGAGTTGTGGTTCACCTGATCTTCTGGTGGATTGTCGTCTACTTTCACTTCATTGTTGATTTCGTTCTCTTCTGCCTCGTCTTCGGATCTGACTAATTGTGTCGACAGTAAGACAATCGACAGAACTGTTATTAAAGTCCTTAAAGAGTGGAACATATGTTTAATATAAATAGAAATCCGATTCCGAGAACCGAATAATCAGATAATAAATACCGAAATCGCAGATCCATTGTATGACTTATTCTGCTATCACTTTCTCCACCAATAAGTCATTAGACAAACAAATTGAATACAATTTCGACTATTCGTCAAATTAGAAGACGTAGAAAAGACCAAACTCTAACTCACAGGATATTGATTACAGAGATTATACAAGGGTTTTGTAATCAGCAATTTAAGTTGCTGACTTATAAACTTACCATTATCTAATGCATTTAAATCGTGTGTATTTTAATGCATCATTTAAATTTATCCTCCCTTTTGCTTCAAGAGTTAATTTAATTGTATCTTGCTTTTTCATGCTTCATAAGCATAGAGGTTAATGTATATTCTTCAGCAAACTCAACTTGATACATTTAATTCAGAAGTTTAAAAATATGAGTCAATGATTCACTGCTACCATCTTTAGTAAAAAATATGATTTGTCATCACTTTATTATTTGCCGCCAGATGTCATGGCAATTGAGACTAGAGCAAATTCTAACTTCCTAAAGTTACAACTTTATTCAGGTTCTAATTCCAAAGTCAGGAGTAATAACTTGGTGGTATTTATTTCATTGTTAATTTATTTATTTATTTTTATTTGACACTAAATAATAATATAATAATATATAATAATTGTATAAAAATATATTTAATTTATAAAATCTAAATGAATATGACTTTAAATTAATTGAAGAGCTATTCCTTCCATTTGGAGATATCGATGTCTGGAATCTCATCGCACGCACGGATTGGATCACTTCATAAATAAAGGTTATGTTTAATAATTATCCAAAAGATCAAAATTATATGTTTTATACCTATCACTAGTCATTTGGAATATCTTGGAGTGAATTTCGGCGAAGTTATCGCCATTTATGCAAATGATTCGCGAAAACATCGTTTTACGAATGGCCTGCAGTTGACCTAAAATTATATTTCATTATTAGATTAAAAATTCAATGCATTTCATAATGAGTTAATAAATGAGAAAATACCAGAAGTGAAGGATCCTTCCTGTCCTGAGTGCTCGAAGTAGAAGCGATCTCCATATTTAAGGTGATTAAATTGAGTTCCTATAATGCATGCAAAAGTGGGGCCCACTATACCCCCGGGAAGTGGTAGCTCAGAAATCCCGCCCGAAAACAAGTCAATATCGTCCACGTTTTGGTAGTTATTTTGGAAGCGCTGTCTTTGTGAGGTCGGCATATACTGATCCAATTGATCAAAATTTCTGATTACCTAATGATTGAATGTATTCTTAAATGAATTGATTGACAAATGGATTATTAAATATTTACGTCATTGAAGCAAAACTTTAAATATTGTGTATAACCGGGTATTCCGTGATCTCTCCCTCTTTGTATATTCATAGCGGGCAGATCTGAGCCTGAGAGCTGTCCTTTCGTTTGATATAAGTGGTTACGAAGGTCTCCGTGACAGAAAGGGTCAAACCGTTGGGCATTCCGTCCGACTAGACCTCTAAGAATGGAATCCATTTGTCCCGATTTGAGTCGTGTCGGAGTGAAGAAGTTATCCCTCAACATAAAGGCTGACTTCTGAGAAGGAGTCGATGAACTAATTAAAGAGAACCTCCCGTTTGCAATGGTATGTCCAAAACGGAAGGCAGCGCTCGAGAATTCACTCAAAATGGAGGGATTGATTGTGGAGTCATAACGAGTGAAATCCGATTTCAAGACATTTAGTTTATAGAATTTCATTACTTTTGTTCCCAAAACTATAGGCAAAAACTCATTAAACACAATCATTTGCATCTGTGCGCCCACTATTCGTCTGTCCCACAAAAATAACAAAAGTTAATCTAATTTCACATAAATATTGGCAATAAAGACCTCGATTCTTGATATACTCGTTCGCCATTCCACGAAGGGTTTAATTGTTTGAGAGCTGAGGCAACCCTATTGTGTTGTCTCATCTGTTGGTCATTAAATCGTTAAAACAATTGATTAGTTTTTAGATGTTATCAAAGAATATTAAGATTCTTATCATAGACTTTGCATAAAGTTTTATAAATGCAGTTAACGTTGTCTTCAATCAATCTTTCAGTCATATTCTGAATTATTAAAAGTGTGCATACAATTACCATGCTCAAACATTCACTTCCTCCTATCTTTTGACACTAATGTTATCATAAAGAAAGTTAAAGAATAAATATACCCAAAGGGTGTGCAAAGCTGTGAGTGCCGGGTGTTGATTGACTCGTGAGTTATCACCAGCTCTAAAACAGGGTCTGTTGGGACGACTGCACTGGTCGTTCGCTATGTTATTGCTTTCCGGTAATATATGTCTCCGGTTCTTATCAAAACCCACTGCCAATAGACCTGAGAGTAAAAGCATTGCCTAAACATTAAATGAAAGGAGGGAAAGGGAGGACTCATACCGTCTTTATCTCTGAGAGCGAAGGTCTCATTAAGACTATTGCCGTAAACATTGGAGGCGTCGATAAAAGACGTCAATTCATTCATTTGAAGTCTGTGTCCAGTCTTACAGGACTCACACGGGACGGAACGGACAAAGTTTATACATCTTTTGCCCATTCGTGAGAAAAATGAGTCATTTGGAGGAATAGTTATCTCAAAGCAGTCCGGATGTGTTGGACGCGGACAACATTGGATACCACCTGTACGTAGTTGTGTAACAGGGGAAAGAGATATGTCGTGGTCTAAGAACTGTCCAAATTGCATCAGCATATGAGAGAAGTTTGCGCTCACGTCCTCCTGAGAGTGAATAGTGGCCGACAGAGTGCGAGGATTAGGAAGTGGTTGACCCGAACGAGCTCTTCGAGGAGCGGAAACACCTATAGTTTGAACCTCCAATTGAATCTGGCTAAAATAAAATGTTTGCGGGACTTACCGTCTGCATACTCGGGGTCTAATAGTCTGGTCACACATTCGAAGGACTTACCCCATCGGGGGTTTCGCATATTATTACAGCTGCCGTCCGGCGATCGGAACCGATTTCGAGTGCATGTAATCGGTTGTTGGGAACGACAGGTCTGTCGCTTTCGACGAATAAGTTTATGTGACTCAACATTTGAGCTCTTTAGGGCCGGAACTTCTTCTATGCTATGACTGTATCGACACATTTAAAAGAGCACAGAATAAGTTATATAAAGTATTATAGGAAAGAGTGAATTACTTTTTAATGAGATGTCGCGATACTTCTTCAAAGAACCTCTGATTTTCATGGATTTCTCTCAAGAGTTCTTTGTGTTGAGAAGGGATTAGATGTCGGGCGGATTCAGATATCTTAGTGGTATCGATGTATAGCCCTTTTGAGTCAATTTTTTTCTCAATAGCTTTCAGCTCATTGTTCATATGGTGAGCCCTTTTCAATGCCCTCTCGATTTCATTATCACTGAAAGTAAGTGGTGAGCACTTCCTCTCGCTATCAAAGTCAACTAATTTCTCAGCGCTGCTCCTCTGCGTTGTGTTTGAAGAGCCGGAAGAATAATCCCAGAATTGGCTGAAGAAAAGTTTGAAATCACGGAATTGATCGACAAATAAATCCATTGAATACTTACCACAAAACTAATAACAAATAAAATACTTTTCTATTCATTGTTTGGAACTATTAGTTGAAGAATACTTTGAGACAATTTCATGAGAAGAACTCAGAGATAAATTCATTGCACAAACAGAAGACAATCATAAGTCGGTTAAAGTTAAGAGTTGTGTGTCTTAACTGTTCTCTCTTTATATGTCATGACCACAGCCTGAGTGCACACAAGTATTTGTTATTCAAACGTCACACAAATATCCAAAACATGAGTTTTTCTATTATTTTAAATACATTTGTTGTTAATTAAAGTCAATATCAGACTTGAAATCACAATTCAATTAAACAATTGTTGGCGTCCTTTACACTCGAGTGAAGAAAAAGAGTACTTTTCCTAAAACACTATAAACATTGAAATAAATAACAATAACTTATACTCTATTTTGAATCAAAGGATACCAATCGCTTTCTAAGAGCATCCAAAACCTTAAAACACTTCAGTTTAACATTACTTTCAAAGAAAAACTTTGAAAACTTAAGAATTATTATCTAAACTAACAATTTATCGCTCAATAAATTGAATGCATTTAAACTTCAATACCGTATAAAACATTTGCTACAAATTCATTGTCAATGTTATAAATTTTATTTAATAATTTCATTGATTAGTTTAATCTAAAATTTCTAAAGAATTTTATTAGTTTCAAGAAGTTATCAGTAAAATGACTTAAAATCCATTAAAAATACTTTAAAGACTAAAATAATTAATAATTAAATGAATTAATAGATAATAAAATATATGAAAATTATGGCAGAGTTTAAGATAAAAATTCTTACGGAATGGAAGACTCAAAAGAGTGAAACTTAAGCACAAATTCAGTTACTTATAAGTCCTGATGTCTTGTCTGAGGTCTGGACAACAGGCGAGTTGTTTCGTTAACTAATCCAACAAAGGCTTTAACCGTAAAATAAAATCAAAATTTAGCACAACTTTTATCACAGATAAGAGAAATAAATTTTAAGGAACAGAATTAGATTTGAGAAATGTTTGGTCGAGACCTGAATCTGCGAGACCGTAACCAAAGTTCCGATAGGCTCTCATCAGTTGCATAAACAGAAATATTCGGACGATTACTAGTGTTATGGCCGAAAACAATGAGCCATAGGACAGGAGTAACTGTTGTGATGCACAAGTGCTCGACACGAAACACGAGCGCAAGAAAATGAACTGTAATTACGGACAGAATGAAAGTTTAGTTAATGTGAAAGCTATGAATCTCATGAATAACTATAATGAAGAAGAAAAGGCATAAAACTATTCAATTCAATATTATCTCTGTTTGTGTCCTAATTTGAGGCTTCAGATGAATGGCTTGTTTTATGCATTGCTTTCTCCTCTTTGTTTCATATTATTCGTGAAAGTTATTGCACTTCTATTCCTTACCTGTAAAGGCAACCATAGGAGCGATACAGTGCACAGGCATACAAACAGTAATAGACAGCATTTGACTTCCTTCAAGACCTGTATTTTAATGACAATTCATTGCATTATTTATTAATTTTATATTAAAGATATTTTAAAATTAAGATTAAGAGAAAACTTTGAGAATACATTTTAATTACGTCAAGAACACAGTAGCTCAGGATTGCATCAAAATCAGGCAATTTAATGGACAGTTGGCTCTATTATTCATAATATGTATAATATTAACTCTCGACTCGTTTGCAATGAACTTTAGACCTTGAATTTAGGCTAAAGATTATGTATAATTCTCTCTAATTATCATTAAAATTGGTATTAATTGAGAGATTAAATTAATGTCAACTCTTTTTATGTAAACTAAATTCAGGACAAAAGGAAAAACATCTTAAAATCAGAGAATAACATCGCTTTAAATCAATAAATAGTAAAAGTTTTACACTTTTGTGCTACTTTTCAACTCTAATACCAAGAATATTAACTAATACTCTGTAAACCCCCTGTGATGTACTCAGAATTAATAATGGATATGGAGTTGGATAAGACTAATGAGAATCAGAAGTCAAGACATTCATTATTGCATAAGAAATTAAACCTCTGTTTAAAAATTGAAAGTATTTTCGAGGAATTTGATAGAAATTTGCGAAATAAATGATAAACTGAGAGTTCGTGCAATTAATGGCCTAATTCTGTGCAAAATTTACAAAAAACTTATTGTATACTAAAACTGCTAATGATATTCATTGAGAGCTTGAGATTCATTCGCCATTCGAGTCATATTCTGATCACATGTTTTACCATTTTATTAAATAAATCAAATTATAAATGAAAAGCAAATGAAAATCAAAGTTACAATTGAATTGATTTCAACAAAAAAGCTGAGCTTCAAGTCCACAAATATTTATCCATGACATCCAAGACCTCATTCCTATCCTCAACTCTTCTAACGAGCCCTAACTCTCGCTTTCAAATCATTGCACTAAATATCTATTGGAGTGATTGTAAGACCAAAACAATTACTGAAATGACTTTTTCGGAGGAAAAACAAACAATAATTTTGAAAAAATTTCTTTTTGTGGGAATTCTCAAAATCATTTCAATGAGATATCAAAACAAAAAGTGATAAAAAGGCCGAAAATATTTACATAAATAATTTAATAAAACAATTAAACTGATGGCAAATATTAAGGCATTGACTAAAAAGGTTATAAATTATTAGCCTATAATTCAAAAGTCATTTATGATAGGCTATCATCAAAAGCAAAACTTTTTCATAACTCAATTGAGAACATAATTCATCATTTGATTCATTTTTAAAACATATTTATTTCTGTAAAACAAAAACCATAGCATTGTTTCGCTGAGAAATTCGTGAGATATTTGAGTCTATTATGGTTTTATAGGTTTTCTCGGATGAACTCAAAGCCAAAACTCAATTGCATTTCATTCGAAGCGGAAATGTTTTTCCAGTAATTGGAGAAAAAGAAAATATGTAATGAAATTCATTTTTTTCTAAAATATTTTTTATTTTTTTTTTCAAATGTGATTTGAATGATAAGACACACTCAGGAAAATAAAACTGACTTCTAACTAAATCTAGCATCTTTTTAATTCAGTGCTAATTTGAGATATTAAAGGGTTCTTAGCATCTTTTGTGATGAAAGTAATTTGCGGTATGAACTGTCAAATAGAAGGCTTTCCTATTAATAATATTTAGTATATTTTATATTATTTGTATTCCTTTGAAGATCAATATAACTATTGATTTATAGAAATGAATGTCAAATATCAATGAAATTATTGTTATTTTGAGATCGCATGCGATCTAATACTTAATGCTAATTGTTTTCCCCAAATATAGACTCAAATAAAAAGGATATCATTGAACCAAATGTCTTAACAATGAGAAGATTGAATAGACGTCCATAAAATGTTTAATAAGTAACAAAGAATTGCTTTTATGTGGGATAAGAGATATACTGACCAAACATATTAAGCAATAAATGAGTTCTTAACAGTTTTGTTGCTTTTAATGCAAACATCATTTTAGGAAGAAATTAATCAATCGATAGCTTACAGCGATTTTGCCGATAACCCACTGAATGGATGAATACGTTATTATTATTGACAGTACGCTATACTGAGGAATGGGAACGTCTACTGAAACGCCAATATTGAATAATCCAAAGCATATCTGTGTTGGGAATCAAATGAAAAACAAATAATAAAATAACAAAATGTTATATATTTTTAGAGAAAGTAAAAGATAAATAAATGAATGAATGAATAAAGAAAAAGAAATTTAATCAATGTTTGTTTGAGCAATCCAATTTTATCAATGAGTATGTACAGAGGTTCCAACTAAACCATGTTTCACATATGAATCATCTTCTCATTTTAGAACCCTTATCAATTTTAAAGATGACTAAAATTAATAAACCTTGTATATTTTGAATTAAATGAAAAGTAAGGGTAGATTAGAAGTAAGACAAGATGATTCAATATGAAACATGGTTTAGTTGGATCCTCTGTACATTCATTATAAATGCTATCAAAGGGAATATTCTTTAAAACTTTTAAACAAAAATATTCTCTAAATTCAGTCAATTCTTGTTATCCAGAAAACGAAGAGAATTATAGAGAAAATCAATAAAACATTATTCTGTGCTCAACACAGAATATTCGCCTCAACGCCAGAATATCCCGAGCAATGTGCGCACTGGCATCAGCAGACCTGTGCTGTATTCGTGTGCGGAGTTGAGTTCACTCTGAAACAACAGTGAATTTCTTGGCACAAACAAATCAATACTCAAAATAGAGAAATATTTTTGGATTCAATTCGATTCGAGTCCTTTCTAATCCAAGAACCAATTCTCAGGTATGTCTTCTCATTATTTGTCACATTTAATTAGATATAAATTTAAGCATGTTCATTAAATGCAATCAATTGGAAAGTATGACAAAAATGACAGAATTAGGATAAATGCTTCCAAATATAAGACTCCAAAATTGAGTCAAATTTGCCAAAAGTGAGTCGTTTTGGAGATTTTTCAAAAGTTTCTAACATTCGTCAAAATATTAATAACTTTAACTCAAGTTATGTTTGTTTTTTGGATTTTGATTGAGAAAACACAAAATGGATTGACTCGAAAACCTGAAAAATCATTCCATTCGTAATGAGATTATGGTTTCAAACGAATGGAATTAAATTATAAGGCATTCAAAGTATTGACAAAAACCTGAAATCAAATTAATGTTTCCGAAAATCGTCTCTGATTTGAACGAGAAATGCAAATCATGTAATGAGTTACTAATCGGATAAAGAGAGAGATCTTCCAAAAGTTCAATCAGTGATGTGCAAGTATAGAACCAATACCCCTAAATTTTTACCGTGCTCAAAATCTTTCTAAATTTTAGAAAGTTGTACAAAATGATAATTAGCATCTACTATCTTTACTAAATGCTTTATTAAAATTAGGACATATACCCCCTGGAACATTTTGAACCCCCCCCCTTTGTTACGGATTAGTAATTATAGCTAGGTTATTGAATTATTAAATTTGAATATCTAAACTTATGATGTCCTTAGCCATCTTCATTCATGGATGACCTAATTGAATTGAAAAACCAATAACGCCCTGAATTCACAAAATTCTTGCACTCCTTGATTATATGGGAAATGTATGGTTTGTGTCATATACCAGCAAGATTATTGTGATAAGACTATACTGATGGTGATTACACTAAAGAACATTAAAGTGAGAAACGATTACTCCTTTTATTTACATCACATGAATAGCGAAGAAATTATCAAAATTATGATAATTTCAAACATTCAAATGTTTCTCAATGTTGTGAATAATTATTCATTTGAAGCAAAGAATAATTTGAATAATTTTGAAATGATTTATGCAATAGTGTGTGAAAATGTAATCATTAAACATCTCATAATAAGGCAAAAGATGAACACTATCCGAGCAAAGTCTATCATTTAGTGAGCTCAAGGCTCAAATTGCTAGAACAAAGAGCTAGAACATTTTAATATCATGTGTTCAGATTAGTGATGCGGAGAGGTGTTAGTATTTAGCTTGATAGATCAAAAATTAAGTACTAATCCCTTCCTTAAAAGTCAAAAATTTTGATGTTATAAAAATTTTACGCATATTTAACGAAATTCTCCACCTAGAGCATTCATAGTAAAAACTCCCCCTAGAGTTGTAGTCTTCCTCATCGCTACTTGGAATTAGTGTATAAAATGTAATTTGCAATAATTCACTGAATTAATTATATAAAGACCATTTGAGTATAACTAATAAAATTAAAACAAATATAAATCAATATTTAAGAGCCTTTCAAGTATAAACAAGCAACCTTAATTCCAAATATAAAATGTTAATATATGTGAAAATAGCAAAATTGCTTAAAATGGTGTTTTCTAAAGTTTGAGCACAATTTAAATATTTATTCAAATTGAGAATATTGTGAGTTCTTGTAAAGTGGAAAACTTGAGAAATCAATATTTCCTGAAGAAATCGATTTTAAGTTTCTATCGACTCTTCTGTTTGTCAAGAATTTGGTTACAAAACTGATGACTTGAAAGGCATTCAAATCATTGGTATATGAAATGCGAGAAAATCACGAAAACAAACCAAATGAAAGAGTGATTCATCGTTTGAGTTAAAAGGGGTTATTATCTGCCAAAGCACATGATGTGCGACATTAAGCACTCCTGGAGCAGAGAACTGGGAGGCCAATGATACTCAGACAATAAGATGCCATATTCTGAGCCCACAAACCATTTGATGATGTATTTTGTAGAACCGGTTTTGCAAATCAGACTCTTATATAATAGTAACGCGAATATTATTTTGCCTCAAATTCACACAATACTAGTGGATATCAAAGAACCCTTCATATTATACTTGTGCCTAAACTCCAATTTGAATTATTTTTGAAAAATCCATAATAATTTGTAATTTGAGCCTAGCATGAAATGAAATATTTGACTAGGCAACTTTTCATGAAAAGCCTCGAAAATTCTAATCAGAATAGTTGTTGAAATATAATAAATCACTTTGAGATCTAATCATAAATTATGTAATCAACTAATTTTTGCAAAGTTGGTGTGAAATCATAAAAAACAGATAACCTAAGAATTTTTGCTGGATTTGTAAAACTAAGTAAGCTAGTAACAATGAACTGAAAACTCAGCAAGAGATTAAAATTGTAATAAAAAACTCGAGGGCAAATCTCATTATATAGACGAGAATAAAAAAAAACCTGAAGAAGACGTTGACTTCAGGAGGGTTTTCCTCTAATGAAAAGTCAGGTTTTGACGTAAAGCGACAGCCGAGAGGACAGATAGTGATTCTGTGCCGGCACATCATTCTGGATTTAGTAGCGCACAGTCAGCGCTCAAATTTGGCGCTTCAGTGAAGTTTCCAACACTAGGACTGAACTGGAAATTAGATTCACGAATAAGAGCTGAAAGAATGCCAATTGGTTTGGGTTTTAGATATTAAGAGCGCAACAGAACTGAACGACGAGTACTCTCCTCACTATCTGAAGGTCACAATCGGTGGAGAGATTGCAAAATCGCATTTCAAACAACGTATACCAATGTATAGTATGTATGTATAGTATGTATAACTCTGTGGTTTCACAAATAAAAATTCATTTGGAGTTAGGAATAAATAGCGAATATTCAAACCATTAGTCAATTGTTTGATCCAATACTTGTGTCTCAATTGCAACCACTTATTCATATATTTGTGCTCTCATTCTGTGCTATCGATTCCTATAAAAGCCTAACTTTTCTCAATTCGTTTGTTTCGTTTGATTCCAGAATATATCGAAACGAATAATAAGAATAATGTTATTAAATATATAATAATAATAATGAGTACAAAAAGATTGCGTAAAGACAAGTGTGGGCCGGCTGTGGACAGACGTCTAAACCAGTCTTCTGTGAATAATGAGGGTATATATGAGGGGGAATTCAATGTGGAAAAGATTTTAGACAAACGAATTAGAAAAGGAAGAATTGAATACTTTCTCAAATGGAAGGGCTTTCCTCACGAAGACAACACTTGGGAACCAATTAAGAATCTCAGGTGTCGTGAGATCATTGAAGAATTCGAGAGAGTTAGGAAGGAGGAGGCGGAGCGGGTCCTCAATGAGAAGAAGAGGAAATTGGAACAAATGACTGACAGGAAGAAGGCCTTCGGTTTCGACAAAGGATTAAAAGCCGAACGGGTTTTAGGAATCACTCGAAACAAAGACATAATATATCTTCTAATCAAATGGAAAGGCATTAATGGCTGTGAATTAGTACCCAATTATGTGGCAAATGTCAAGTGTCCACAAAAAGTCATACAATTTTACGAACAAAACATTAAATTCAAATAAAACCAAATATTATTCACATTTCGCTAATTTATATCATAAATAACTAAACATTTAATAAATAACTTATTAATCAAATTATTTAAAAATTTATAAATGAAATCAAATATTAAATTCGTTTTTCTGGTTATCATTCTTACTGTAAATTTATAAATATGTAAATAAAGACTAAACGGAAGAGTATTTTCAATAAAAATTGTTTCCTGTTATGAAAATTTCGGTTTGAATTTACGTGAAAATACTTAATAAATTTGATGACGTCTTTGAGATAACAATATTTGTACCCTTTAAACCTGTTTTTAGATTGTCGAATGTATAATTCATTTTACCCTTTTCGTTTTAGAAAAAATCGATGTTCAAGAGATTTTAATCTCACTTTTGGGCATTTTTTTAATGGATGGCAACAAATTTAATTCACAGAATGATTTCACAAGGTTGAGTGAGCATATTTACTTTACCTTACCTGATGGTTTATATGAATCACCAATGTAAATTATTTTCAATCGATTTCATTATTGGCTTGATATGTTTAATTTTTTAGCAAGTTTATTTAAATCGAATTTCATCGATTCAAAGGTAAAATTAATGATAGAATGGCAGAAATGGTTTTACCTAGAATTTGTCCAATTAAATTAGATCATGGATGAGCAAATGGATCATACAAAATTGCCTCATGCTCATCCATGAATTAAACCTTGTTTTCAATATGTTTTATGGCATATATGAGTGTATGGTATGAATAATTCACATTTTAGTCATTTCTGGTTATATTCCATTCGACCGTAAAATTAGAACAGATTTTAATTAATTAATATTAAGTACATAACCAATAAACAAGATAGTAATCAAATTTTTTAAATTCCAGTATTAACTTAATCAGGAATAAAGAATCTTCAACTCTAGACCAGGAGCGGCCTAGGACTAGTTAGAGACAATGGGGGTAGTTTTGGGGCTCTTCCAAACTCGTTGTTTTAAGCAAATTTTAAGGACGATGTAGTTTTAAACACTATATTTCGTCACAAGGGATGGGATTTTCCCATTTGGCATCTCTGAGTTTAATTAAACACTTGTTCTAATATAAACTAGGAGCTAATATATCAAGATAACAGTAAAGATTTTAAAATTAGGGTTTTAATAATTTTGAAAACTATTAGTGGGGAGGGGGGAGGGGGTCGGTAACAAACGGAAACTCATTTTATTACATATTTAAGTTATTGTGAAACTGTTATTAAGAATTTTCGATTGATTTGCATTTAAAATCAATTTAAGACAATTGAATTGAATGAGTGCTTACAAAGTTGTGATCCGACAGATAAGGGAGCAATTGATGAAATAAGGAAAGGCTTCACTACACAGGCGATACTATAAAATTAAAAGCCATAACTAAATGTTCAGAGTTTTAATCACTGGTAAAAAAATTAAGGTCTGATTTCCATCACATGAATATTCAAAATTTTTATTGTCTGCTAAAAAAGTTAAACAATAAATGCAAGTAATCTCTCACTTCTAGCAAATTATTTCAAAAGATTCCTCTCTAATGAGTCTAACATTGAAATATATTTATTTCACTTAAATCTCTCTCTCTCTCTCTCTCTCTCTCT
>JAQIWF010000116.1:0-27689 GCA_034694965.1 Ceratozetes gracilis
GCTATGAGTGTCTGTGAGTTTTGTATATCGCTCTCTAACTTTAAACCAATCAGTGATTAAACCAATCACAGAAAAGATTGTTACTTTACGACAGTTTTTGCCCATATAATAAGATTAAAAGAGTGATATTATGTCCTTACATATGGTTTCCATGAATTCAATTTGTTTTTCAGTGACTTTTCCGCGAATTGCTTGTTTTGCTTCGAACTTTCCCAAGAGCATTACAACAAAGTCATAATTATATGAATTTAGTTAAAACCCCAAAAATAAATCAAATATTGAAAATATAAGTCATTTGATTTGCATTTAATTAAGAATCGATTGAATTAATTGCTTTGTTATTGAGTTGAAAACAAAATTAATTTATGAATAAATAGTTATAAAATGTGATTATAAGACAAATATGGTTTGATTGTAAGAATCATTTGTGATGTGAATGAACTCCAATAGAATTAATGTCCGAATCGTTTCAATGAATAATTAGTCAATTAATTTAATTCAAGAGAATAATACCTTTGAAGTCCAAAAGTCGTGTTATTCCTGTTTTGAACAATTATTTTGCTTTTAATTCAAACGAATTAATTAATTTTTTCTTAACTTTTATTAAACTAAAAACAAATTCAAAACTCAATAATAATTATCAGTTATTAGGAAAATATCCCGAAAATACATTTAATTGGTTTATCGCTTTTTATTCTCCAATAAGAACTGGGTGAAATTAACTTTTTTATCAACAAATAAAACTTCCATGCTCATTACAACGTGACTTCGTTTTTCTCAGAATTTTATTATCGAGTTAATTAATTTTAATAATAAAATTCTCGTATTTTGAACTTCAATTGATATTTGAGTCGAAAACCTTTAATAACGGTTTAGAAATTTGTTGCTATATTTAATTTCAACGATTTTTAATAAATAAATTATACGAAATGCCCAAGGTGTATGACCTAACGGACCTTTGGCAGTTTGGATTGGCATCAAATCATATAATAAATACAATAATTTCACGAAATCTGCCGCTTTGGCTAATAATCAAAATCTGGTTTATTTTATTTAATCATATTTATGTCCAATTAAATTAGCTTGATTATTTACATTTAGTGGTCGCTATTTAACTCAATCCTTAGGGGGGAAGGGGGATTTGAAAAATATCCTCCCCTGGGATTTGAAAACCTGGATAGACCTAATGGTTGTCTATGGCATAGACATAGACATGGCATAGGCATAGACATAGGGTTAAAGTTTTCGCGGAGCTCAGGGGGTATTTTGAAAAATCACGGACCTCAGGGGTATTCGTAAATACCCCTCTATGGCGACCACTGTTTACATTCACCTAATTTGTTAAAAGAGAATCTATTACCTTTAGTAATGACCAAGAATTCGAATCAGATGATAGACTTCTAAAACCCCTTTTGTTTTGACCTGATTTTTAGGATTCCAATTTATGTTTTTTGGTAAGACCAGCTTGATCATCTCAAATTTTAATATTGATTATTAGTAATATTTCAAATCTGAGTAAAAATAGTCTACAAATTATATGATGGAATCTTAAAGTAAGTGAAAATTTTCAAAATATTTTACTAGAATTTAAAATTGGAATTCAGTTGAAGGAAAAACCAAATTTTTAACCATTTTTCGGATTTCACACTCAAAATGAATTAATTGAATAAAGAAAATGAATGAGAAATGAAGTGCTCTTTGAGTGAACAAATGAAATACAGAGAAATTGAGTTCATTATAATTAATTCTTAGGTTTTTATGTAACAACTAATAAGTAATACAAACAAAATGTGAAAAATGTGTTTTCATCATAACTTTCGTTTGATTTCTTCATTTACAATAAAAATGCAGTTAAAAGGCTATCAAATATTTGTTGGTTACGTAACTCTATTCTTGAAGTCGATGTCTCGTAATTAGGTCTGTATTGTCAGTGCAAACAGAGTTTGAGATTATATTCAAATGCAAAGAACTATTGATGCCCTGAGCCATATCAGGTTCATTTGAAACCGGTTCGATTAGAGGATCAGTGCCAAATTATCTGATCTTGGTCAGATTTAATGGCTAATTCATTTTGACGGACTAACCCTTTCCAAGATTTAGTGGACACCACTTAACAACGTTTTAAAAGTCTGGCAGAAGTGGTGGGAATTTAGATGTGTTTCGACACAACTATTAACTTGAATGCACTTCAATTCACTGTTATCTTATTACCCGAGACAATGACCAGACGCTAATTTGAAGTGACATTCAAAACAAACTGTCAAAGAATGTAATATAAGCCTGCTAAAATTTACATTTTAGTCTGAGCTTCAATTTATGCGAACTTAACAAACCTAACGAGAAATTAATAAACTGTTTGATAGACTAATAGTTGTGTTCATATAATTGACGGCAATTTTCTTGCGGTCCAAACAATGACAGCATTAATATTAATGTAATTAACGAACAATAGAGAGACAAAAACTCAATTTATTTAAAATCACTGCTCATTATCGCAAACTTTATTTGAAAGGAAATAATATCTTATAATTTAAAATAAATAAATAAAAATACATTAGATTTTGACATTCTTTTACACTTTTATTATCGAAATATTTCAGTTTAATCAGGTAAGTGTCAAATTCATAATTATTTCTGGACAAATCATGCAAACCCGAGGTAATTCCTAAATATAACCCATCGACTAGAATCATGTTAACTGATTTTTTATCATAGGATCTTGGTTAACGTTTATCCTTGTTTAGTTTGAAGAGTGTTAAGTTTATAGTTTTTTAACGAGTAAATGATTATATTTGCAATAATGACATTCCAGTCTCACATCCTTTAAGTTATTCTCCATTTGACGGAAACTAATATTTATCAGAAGAGAATCAAAAGCTTTAAAAAACTCAAAAACAAACGTAAAATCCTTGAAAATGATTACTTTAAAAGGATTGTCAAACAGGGGGAGAGTTTGACGGAGAGTACAGAATGAAAAATTGTATGGACTTATAACATAGAATTAATGATTCTTCAATTCATGTACAGTATATTCATTACATTCTGTGCTATAACTTAAGGCATTGTGGAAGGGATACAGAGAAAGATGTGAATCACATGATTTGATGCACTCAAATGTTTAATTAAATTCAGTTCTTTAGAAGAGTGGAAATGTATTCAATAAATCCTGAATTCCTATCCCTTTCTATTTGCTGACCAATTAATTACTGGTTTTTGATTTTTTGTAAGAATTCCCAAAAGAGATGATAATTTTGGAATCCTTTGAAAAAAATCTCCAATTTTGCGTCAAGGCTTGAGTGAAGCCACCCCTCATAGGTTCTGAGTGTTCAATGTTTCAAAATCAAGTGAATTGAATGTAGTTATAAAACACACACAAACTTGAGTCGTGAATGTCGTCAGATTAGGCGATAGAAAGCTTTGAACAACAGTTCTTAAGAGCGACTTCAAGGTGATCAACAAGTGCTCCGAAGGTAAGTCAGGACCACTCATACAAGACATCCAGCATTACATTGAAAACAACAAATATCTTCGTCTTTAAGCGAAAACTTTTTAGGAGAGAAAAAATATCGTCAGAGATATCATGGCTTTGAATAGAGTTATGGTTTGCACTGAAATGAGTTATGATTTTACTTCAGATTGAGTTCAGATCTAAATTGAAATTCAAAACACATCTCATATGAAGTCTTGCAAAATAAAACTCAAAAATTGAAACTTTAATTTCAAAATCAGATGCAATCGAATACTTTTATTTTTAGCATGGTATATTACGACTGTCAAAGATCAAGGCTAATTCCAATAGGGATTTCGGAGAAGAAAATAAATTTTATGGTTAGATATTTACAATTATTTGATGACTTTTATCGCAAAGCTCTCTTAATTGGAGAGAGAACTTGCTAAATTTACAAATAATACCATTAAAATGTAGCCCAAGTACTAGACATGATCTCTCTGTGACATTAAAGGAGGCCATAGGAGGCCGAGTGTACGCTTATCACAGAGTTTTGAAACTTTCCTCTTATTATTACTTAACGTTTTCTGAATTTTAAGGGAAAAAAGTTTCCCTTCGATTATAAACTGAATTTTTTTCCGAAAGACTGACTAAATGTTGAAACAGATTTCCATCAGTGATAGCATGGCTTCAAAATAAGCGATTCTTTCATTAATTCCTTTGATTTATAAATTTTTAAACCAATGTTTTCTCACAAACAGATAAATTAAAGCCAGAATTTTTGTCAAACAAAAAATGAATTTATCATTAAATTAGGGCAAAAATGAGCTCAACTTTCACACAAATATTTATTTGAATTAAATATCATTTGGAGACCAATTTAAATGTGCTTTTATTGACAATTTTGGCATTGAATTGATTCCTGCATTAGGAATGAAATGTCTGTCTATTTAAGAGTTAAATTATTTCCTCTTTTCAATAACATTTCAAATTATTTTAATTCCGACTAAAAATTTATGCAATAATTTGTGGCTATAATTAAATACTGAAATAAAATATCTATCATTTGGAGAGCTTTGAACTTTAATCTCAATGTTTGGTAGCCATGAAAGCCATGAAAATCCATAGTCTATTGCACTAAACTTTGTTCGCTATAATCAAAGCGATAAAACAATTATCTGCAAAGATATCGCTTTTCAAACAATACAAATGCAGTGAATTTCAATTACTGACAAAACACTAAAAACTCCGATTCATAGAAACAGTAATCTTCACAATACCTCAGAGACGCTCAGACGTCAGGTTCCGGCAAAATGACAATACCAAAAAAAGTAGCATGCACAAACTAATTGTCACACTATTTCACCTCAAAGATAATTAAGAATCATATTTAAGATAATAGCTTTGATTTGAGTTTTATTTATAAATTACTTTAATCACACAAATTCTCATAATTTTAACCTTTTATCAAATTTCCAATTAAAACATTAAAGTATATTTTTGCAAAGTTTTCCTTAAATTCAAGCTCTCATACATTTAACCAGGATGATCGAATTAAGTTCATTTAGTTACCTTGATTGTCCAGATCTGGAGTACAGGTATAATTGGCATTAATTTTATTACAAATGTTTTCATTCTTTTAAAGTTTTGTCAAATCCATTAAATTTATGTATTTTTTCATATTTTGTGAGTCGTTTATCAAAAAGAGAGACATATAATGGGAATAAAAAAATGTGTTTTTCAAAAATCTTTGATTACAAATGATTTCGTGTAAAACAAGATTTCCAAATGAAGTGAAATGAAAGCCTAAAACTTTCCAATTTATTAACTGATTATATGTTTATATTCGGAGTAAAACTATAGATAATTATTCGGATCAAAGTCTGGTTTGTTATGTAATTGAATCCAACAGCAGATGGAATCGTCGCCACTCTTCCACTTTATGTCTAATATTTGCAGTTTTATAGACTCCCTTCCAATTCAATAATAACTTGTTTTCTAATTATTTTCTTCTCGAAAACATCAAATCAACGCCTATTTTGGCGTAAATTTTAAGCTTTAATCAAATTTTATGAATCAAATGATTAAAATTATAATTTTTCATCGAACCATCAGAACAAACATCACTCCTTGTTATTCAATTAAGTTTAGGTGGACTGGGATGTAATCAAACATTCATCAAAGACATTTATGAAGGGCAAAACTATTCCAACAAGTCATCTTTGCCCTTCCTTTCAGCACTTATCCAGAACGTTTATCGCTTCTCATTTGTCTTGATTGACAGCTGGTTCTTCTAATCAAAATAAACTAGATTAAAGACTACTAATTGATATGAGAAGTCGAGTTAAATTGCTTTTATTCAAATCATTCGATGCCAGCCCTTAATAAATGACTTATTATTTAAATAAAAGGAAATGTTTTCATTGATTGCAGTGTTTTCATGAAGACTTCGTCATAAATTAGAGCAGAGAAGAGATACTTAATATGAGTTCAAACATTCAAAGAATTGAATTACGAAACCAATAGACTTGCGATAAGAGAACAGAGTTTTAGTTAAATATTAGTTTGATTTTAGTAAACAAGATATGAGGTCTCGAATATTCCTCATATCTTTGGCGACAATTAAAAACTTCTTATATTGAAATTAATGATAAACTTTTATGACTGTATTTGCTTTTATGAATTAAACATTTTGAGTAGTTATGAAATTCTCACAATTTTCTCCCCATCTCAAAGTCTAGATTGAAGCTAGGGTATTTTTAGTGACTTTCATGAAAGTGAAATTATCTGATTCTCAACAGATATTACAAAACTGTGTTTTTTTATGAAAGCGTCAATTTTCTCAACAGTTATATGAATTTCAAAATAATGATAATTATTGTAAGTAAAAGTAAAACCAAATTATTATGAATTGAAAGCCAATTATTTGACGATTGCGTAAAGCTTTTTGAAAAATTTCCTTCAAATTTGTCGAACGGGTTTTGAATGGCTTTAAAAAAATTGCAGTTTTTCGCAGTTAATCAATGATTTACTAAACAAAATGATTTATTCTAATGTCAGAGAACTTGAATTTTCATAACTTTCGTGTTTTCCTCGTTTGCAGACAAAGCCAAACATTATTTTAATTAAATTGCATTTTATGTGTCGTTTGAAAACTAAGGAAAACTTTACGAAAAATAACTTTTTTTTTGTTTAAATTTCAAAATAATTTCGAGTCCAGTAATCAAAATTTAATCTAAGCTTGCAAGATTAGATTAAATTGCTAAATTATACTAATGATAATTTTTTGGTTTGCAAAACAAATATAGAAATAGTTTTTTAAGTTGAAAATCAAATAAATGTGATGTCATTTGTGGCAATCGTATTGTTTTAATGATAATCGACGTTCATTTCATATGACTGGGAGAACCTGTAGTACCACTTCTATGTCCCAAATACCTATTTTTCAATGCGAATGTCAGTTAGTGGGTATAACCAACCTCTTCATCAGTGTTTCGCCCAATTTAGTCGACTTCCTCGCTTTGCCTTTCAACGTTACCTTCCCTTCCCTGTCCCATACCATGTGATGCCGGTTTTTCAAGTCTCTCTCTCTCTCTCTCTCCCTCTCTCTCCCTCCCCTGTCTCTCTCCCATAAGTAAAATGAATAGGTACATTGAGAGTATGAGTGTTAGCACTAATGGTTTGGTCTCTTGAGCTCTCCCTTACGATCCTAAAAAACAGTGATGGTATGAGTGGTATGAGTGCCGCGTCTTTGGTTGCCTTCCTTTTGTGCAATCAACTAAATAAGAGTCAAATAAGAGCCCCGACATTAATGAAAGTTTTATTTAAATAGAAAAATCTGTTCGCTTCCCATTCGGGCCAATAGTGAATGCGATTGAAAAACATTTGTCTTGAGTCGACATTCTCTCCCTCTCCGGCCTCAACCTATCATCAAATCTAACATTTAATTGGATTTTTCAAAAGCTATAAAATAATGAATTTGAAGCCTTCTGTCAATTACTTATAATTATGATTCTGATTATAATTCATGTAATTTATAGAACAATTAAAAGAGAATACAAACTGTTATTAACCTATTCTTCTATTATCTGAATAACTATTTAAGTAGAACCCGGGTTATATCGATTACACATTTAGTTATGAAATGAAGATAAATGACAAAAAGTAAACTAAAGATGGAATGAGAGTCTGTTTATTGATTTGTAATTCATATGAAATGATTGTATTCTTGGATGTGTGCAGACATATGCCATCGATTCAAATGAGAATATGTTTGTCTTCTCGGAACTCACAGCAGGAATACCGTATTTGAGCCGAAATGAACGTCGAGTCCGACTGTTGTTCATTATATGAATGCATTGGTTGAAAATGGGCCGAATGAATGAATGCGAACCGGGATATGCTGTGCCAATAAGAGTTCACTAAATAAACTTCACAACAATTTTACTCAAATGGTCTAAATCTCAATGGATTTTAAAGAATGATCGCAAAAATAATGACGGATTTAATCATCATTACTCTCATATGGAATAGACTAAGTCTAAGATATTGGGCACTACCACTAGGAATAACACCTCGTAATCATAGACTAGAATCAGCCAAAGGCTGTGCCTGACTTTAGAGGCTCAGAGAGGCAGTGCATTAGTGGCGACCACTTGCAAAATAAACAGATTCTGGGAAAAATAATACCAAATTCTGATAATTTGTTGTATTGACTAATGATTTCTCGCAACTAATGTTTCGCTCGGCTTTAGTTATGGCAACAAAACTGAAGACCAAAATAATCACTTTTGACTCGCTTTCGGTACTTATTTCACATTCATATGAGAAATGCTTTTTCGGAATTTCAAAAACAAAAGTAATCGTAAATATGAGACTTATTTATTGAACTTTACATTAGTAGACGAAATCATCCCTCGATGAATCATAAAAGACAAACCGAGCATGAATAATTTAAGTACCTTTTATTGAATAAAAGTTAACTTGGTTTATTATAATTGGGTTATAATTATTGTCCTCGATTATTGAAAGGAATATAAGCGTAGATCCGAACTGAGCTTAAGATACAAAATAATGCATTCAATGAATTATCGTCTCAACTAATGCTTTTGATAACTGTTTTACGACAACATAATTAATTAATGTCTTTGTCGGCTATACTATTCTGTAATTGTTTTCATTGCAAGAGGAAAATCGAGACCATATTACAGAAAAGTGAGAGAAGGGGAGAGAGAGGGAGAGAGAGAGAGAGTATGTCAAATGACAAGTTATTGTTTGGTGGCGAATGTGTTTTTGGCAGATATGGTATATTTGTCACTCTTTGAGAGCATCCAATATATCAAACCATTTATGACTTCTCAATAGTTTTGTTGATTATGTACTCAAAGCTAAATAAATAAGTTCTGGAATTGAAATACAGTTAACGTAATGTACAACAAAGTGAAGCCAATGTACTCTATTTGTCAAAACAGGGGGACATAAATCGCGACAGTTGTGCAAATTGTATGCATGTATTGCTATTGTCTCGCACTATATGTTGGGTTATATAACGTTATCATCGTTTTTACCATTGCTTGCGATAAGAACTGATTCCGCATTTATGCGATTTTCTGTCGTTCGATGCGATAAAACAATTGCTTTGTTTGAAGAACTTATTATTGAATTCAAGTCTGAGGTTTCAGTAATTGCTTTTCGCCAACGATTCCCAAATGCATCGTCTGATCCCTATTCATGAATACACTGATGACAGACATAGTATCTCTCTTTTTAAGAAATTTTTAAATAATGAACGGAAAACTCAAAATAAACAATGAAAAGGAGAAAGTTGAAAAGTATTCCTCTTTTTTTGTTATGCCATGGTGATGCAATGAGGAAATTTTGCCCAATATTCTCATATAAAAGCCTATTTCAGCAAATAGTGAGCAGGTTTTCAAGGACGACTACTCCAAAAATATTGGCCGTCTCTCTCTGTCTCTCTCTCTCGTATTTCCCTCTCTTCTCTCCCTCTCTTCTCTCCCTCTTTTCTCCCTCTTGCCTCTCTCTCCCTCTCTTTACTCTGTCTCTCTCTCCTTTGGTTGTCTCCCCCTTTCCCTTCTCTTGAGTAGACTCTCTGTTTTCAATGTAAGCCAAAGTTATACCTCTATATGACTGCACTTCTTTGAGCAGTAAATTCCGTATAATATTATTTTGTTGATCACCAGCACAGGCGAAGTGACGAACAGCTACAGAGAACAGCACACAAATACACACACACTTGTAGCACAACCATCATAATAGCCTTTTCACAGTTATTCAAGGCTATGCTTCCAAAAAGTTATTAACGAAAACTCAAATTATTATATGAATCGCTGTTTAAGCTTTTCTGTGAAAAAAATATATTCAACATTTCAGCCATAGTTTGAATTGTGATTAGCTTTTCATGATTTCAAACAAACAAAAAGCAATTATTTTCGCACAAATATAACAAAGTTTCAAAGGGTAGACAAATGAAAGGAATATATTAGTTGTTTTCAATTCTATTACTTTTGTTTCAACTTTTAAAACATTAAATTTAATTATTCTCTTGTGATGTCTTTCCACAATTGACTTCTGTTTTTGGTTGAATTTTCCCATTTTGACACATTTTTCTAATTTTGATCAAATTCCTAAAATCCTATTGTGGTTAAACATTAGAGTTTTGGGTTATTTTCAGATTTTATAATCATATTTCATGAGATTTGGGTTTTCATAACTAATAATTACATTAATAAATATTCATTGAATAAAAACCAACGCTTTTTCAGAATGAATTCAATGGAGTTGAGTATCAAAAAGAGTAGAGGTTTAAGAAATTGTGGTGGAATCAAGTTTTTATTCAACGATGAATTTGTTTTTGGCCTCCAGACACACAATAATTGAAAATTTTCCCTTTTATTCATTTAAATCTCAAATCTATTCTCGATTACGAAATGTTTGCAAATGAAGATAAAGTGGTAAACATAAGAACAGAGAAATGATAATTAAAATAAAGGACTGGATTCAGTGTGAGGCAGGTCTCTGATGCGATCAATATTTATCAGAACTCTTTGGTAACAACAAAATAAGTCTTTCGCCAAAGATTTTGCATTTATTGAGTCAAATATTAATTGGAGTATCACTTAATGGGGAAAAATCTGCAACAAAATGATTAACTCATTTGAAATGAAGTTCAGCTCTTTTGGTACATAAAACTCGAGTTTTTGATAAGAAATCAGAGTTGGAATAAAATTAAGTCCAAAAGTCAAGTATAAATACATAATATATTTTTTCGTCTAATTATATAAGTATGAGATAAACAGGTTTTTTAAATTCAATATAAAATCTGTTGATTCGTTTGAGTGTCTGTTTCTTATGTCAGATCTCTTTGTGAATGCGTTGCATAACATCAATGAATTCATACTCTCTGACAGAACCTGGAATTTGTAGGACAGGACTGTCTTTAATGCCTCATATTTTTCAATCAATCGAACCATTCATACAATTTTATCGCAATTATTATTATTGTAAACAAATTGAGACCCAAAACATGAAACTCTAATTGAATTTGAAGTTCGCATACATTTATATACATTTGAAATAAGTCTCGACTCATGTGAAAGGAAAACATTTAATCAGAGGAGAAATTTATGGATATATTTGTTGAAGAATTTCATTAGAATTCATAGTCACATATGAAGTGCTTTCGAGTCCTTATTCGACACTCTCTGACAGTCTGCAAGTCTTTAAGAAGTAGAGCCGATAAGAGAGAAAATTGATAAAAAGGTCATCGCTTTGAATTGATTGCAAACAAACAGATAACTGAGCGGAGAATATATCAGACAAATAGAGTACAGTAATAATCGTACGACTGATTGGACCACAAAAACCTTCAGTCGATTATCACTGAATTGAAGCCCATTTTCTTCACTACACTTGAGATTTGGTTCTGGTGTTCGTCAATCAAAAAAGACATTAAATTTTGATTAAAATTTCAATTTATTCGATATTTCTATAACTTTCTAATAATTACAAAATTCAAATATAATTTCTTTTATTTTCATAATAGTATTGAAACCTAAAACAAATAATTAATAATTTATTTGTTATTAACTGTTATAATATTTATAAAATTTTAGGCATTTTTAAGATTACAAATTCAATAAAAAATTATAATTTAATAGAAATAACACTATTTTTCTTAAATGCATTTCAAATCAAACGAAGAAATGTTAGACAATATTAAATAATACGAAATAGACGTTAATTTTCACATTAAATTCAAAAAATAGTTTTTAATAAATATTATGAACAAAAAAAGTTGAGAGGATTTTATTTTTTGAATCAAAGGAATGAGATTTTGTAACTAAATTATGCAGAAATATATTGGAAATTAACATAAGTTTTGGTCCAAACAAGATAATAGTGTTAATGAAGTTTAAGGCACTGCCATACAAGTCATACAATTAGACAATTCTTTGGCTTTCAGTTCAACCAATGACAGCATAACTCAACAGATTGTTACCAATTATTATAATTTGAAATCTAAATTATTTACTACTAATAAACATTTGAACAGGTTAATTAAATAAATGAGCATTTTACTTAAATAATTATAATATATATGGGGATTGCAATCGGGTTTATAAACAGCAGACAATATATATGTTATCTCAAGAAAGAAAAAAACAAATTTTAATCAATCATTTAGTAAAGTATTGATTAAAACACTTCAAATGTGTATTCAATGATAATTATAAATAAGTTTTTAAATTAAGGAATAAAAGCAATAAAATTAAATTAAATGTTCAATGGATTGGTAGATATCAATGAAAATATTTTGAACAAAAGTGCGGCCCTTTCGCTGCCTATTATTTATATGTATTTATATATCATTTTATAAAATTATAAATATTTTTGTATTATAGACACCATTAATATTAAATTAATTTTAAGGCACATTTGAAATCCGTTTATAAATATTTTTGTGATTTTGCTTTTCAAATATATTTATATATTAAATATTGTTAATGAAATATATATATAATTTTATATATAAGGGGAAAAAATTACAAATCAATTATAAGTCAATTTTAAATAATAAATAACTAATCAGTTTTAGCTGCGAATAGATATATCGGATGAGAAATGAAACAAATGTTTTCAAATGCAGTCAAAAACAGTATATTAAGCTTAAGTCTGAAATAATATCTATCTATTCACTGCTCAACACTTAACTACTAATTTCCCTCTAATATAATGTAATATTATTTTCAGGCAATTAAAAGCGTAATAACTTATAAAATGTACACAAAAGGGAGAAATTAAATAAAATAATAATTAAGTTAAATAATAAAATGGAGACAATTATTAGAGAATTACTGAAATTGTGATTCAAACTGATGTGGATTTGAATGCAGAGAATTGGAGGAAATTTGAGAGCAAATGATTAGAGCAAAGAACTATCAAAAATTATTTAACAATAATTATAATCTTTTGATAATATGATTAAAATAAGTTACGATTAAATAACATCTTTTGAGCGATTCTTTTGGGACACTCTTATGACTAATGACGACAACAATTAAGGGATAAGTAAAGCAAAGAATGAAATGCTATGAAAGAGAAGAGGGTTTATGTGTTGGTCCCGAAAAAGTTAAATAATACGCGAATTCACGAGAAGTGTAATAAATTACCTGAGAGTGGCTTAGGCTTAAAAAATAGAACAGTCTTAAGGAAAGGGGGAATTCCAGCGCATTCTCTCCTCTCAGGGAATCATACGGACAAAAGTTCCGCATTTTCTATGAAAAGAGGGTTTGGGTGTATGTGTTGTGCTCTGTGCCAAACCCACAGCTCTATTCAGAGTCATTGTTGCCATTATTAGCAAAACGGGTGAAAATCGGTAATCGGGGCAGACTTTTGCTCACATCCAATGGGGAACTACAGTCCGACAGCGGGGGACTCAGATTGTTATCCAGTTTGAGTGCTTCTACTTCTGAAGCTATGCTATTCACCGGTGAGTCCGGTGCTAACGGGTAGCTTACAGGTGTCACCTTTGATGCCTGAGGAGGCGGTGTTGTGACCATACCTTGTGATCCGTCACTCATGTGCTGCTCATAAGATGTCTTATTGGATGAGGTCTGGAATTGATTGGAGAACAGCGTCGGCATAAGCACCGACTGCTCACTAATGTCGGCCATAAGATTGGCAGACATTGGAAACTGCGGACAGAGAATGGGCTGCGAACCACCGAAAGGCGAAGACTTGTTTTGATTGTTTGGCATCAATGATGCGAAGTCTGGCGAGAATGAGAACGCGTTGTTAGCGCCCGACCCCAATGTGTGTCCATTAGGTGATACAAATGGATGGAATGGATCTTCAGTGAAGAAACTGTTGAGCGATGTCGGACTTCCACTCTGACTGCTGGGCGGAGATATCTCTCCGGAAGAGCCCAAACTATAACTACCGATTGACAGAGCCTTTGGACGCAAGGGATGAGTCGAACCATTCGAATGATATGTCGAAACAAAACCATTGTTTCCATTAATTGAGAGGCCGTTAATCATTTGGTCACCGAATCGGTGATGAGAGCCATTGGCCTCCACTCCATTGGGAGGGGAAGAGTTGGAACCATTGCTGGACAAACCATTTAACACACTCTTCTTAGTCTCTTCGCTATTATGAATGAAGTGACAGCGCGGGCCATACGGACAGAATCCGGTCGAATGAAAGCTCTTACAGTTCTCAGTCTTGAACTTTGGATGTCTTGTGATTACTCTGAGTTCATGTCCTCCGTGTGCGAACTGACACTTATCGCCGTACTTACAGGTGCCGACCTCTCCAAAGCTTCGACACAACTCTGTCTTATATCGGGAAGACATGGGACCGGCAACTGTGGCCGATGCAGAGTTGAGACGCACCAACTGTTGGGAAGACTTCTCCGCCGGTTCACTATAACTGCGGTCCAACTTCTTATGCTCTTTGTTAGCGATACTGCCATTCATTGCATTGGTTTGGGGGCACTGATGGGAATTCGTGGACAGACCTCTGGCCAAAGTGAGCTGAGGCTGAGTATTGGTGTTGTGGACACCGATCGGACTTTTCTGTTGCATTACTGGCACTGTTGGGGACGACTGCATGCGATGTGCCGTCGAATGGCTTAAGTTTATCGGAACACTGGCTGTTGTGGTCACTAAACGACGGGTTAAGACGTTGTTTACATTATTATTGATGTTATTATTTGTGTTAATATTATTGTTTTGTTGGACTGAAGAGAAGACAGAGTTCAGACTCTTCTTATCTGTTCCGAAGCCGTTCTTCGATGAGTTCTGAAGACTATTCTGAAGACTGGTTGAGCCGTTGGACTGTTCAACAAAAATACAAATTATTTGGGAAAAGAAGTTTTGGGCAGAAATGGGTAGAGAAGTGAACTAAAGGCACATCATATTAGTGAACACATACTCTAATGTATGGGAATGTATGACAGCCTCAATGCCTCATAGCCTACATTCAAACTAGACTTCGGCTAAATCTTATGCTGTGCTATGACTACTATGCCATGAGTTGTATGCCCTGACCTAAACAACTAATACACTATTTTCATAGTCAAGTATACCATAACCAGTACTGATCGCTCACTACTGACTCACTTATTAACCGTTAAATGCCTGCAATAAATGCAATGAAAGCCAGCATCAGATGAGTGTCTATTGAGACAAAGCAAGAGCTGATCCCAACTCAAACCTAAATATGTTTTTGTGTTTGGCTCTGAAGCAGAAAAACAAACGTTAGATTAGAGCCAAAACAGCAACTTTGGGATAGCATTAGTCCCTGTCTATAGCACGACACCTGCATTGATGGCAGAGTCGACCCAACCATCAAATACTTCAATAACATCATAACCTATTTTGCAGTTTTTTAGTTTTAAACCAAGTATTCAATATCACAGAAATAACAAAACAAATGATTGAATATCACATTTGCTTTAAAAAAGACTAAACACTTGCCATACATTTGACTATAAATAAGTTAATTGTTTTTCTGCTTTCAATGATAAACATTTGAAGGATATATAGTTTGGATAAGTTTGGGTAAAGTTTGGACACTTACTCGATAGTGGTCACCGAAGTCTCCGAAGAATGTTGAGGACACTAAAGCAGCTGACATTCCGATTGTGACAAATGCCTTCACATTAATTAATATAATATTTATGTAATAAATAGTTGTAATCACAGAAAATAATTAAATATAAGGCAATGCTTTGATTCAATGAGTCATTAAAATAGCGGTTATTTGTGTTGAGAGCAAAACGACTGAACGAAGACTGAAAATAATTTGTGAGTCTTTATAACTGGATATGTGTTGCGCCGACTCTCATATCACAACAACTTATCCTGACGTCAATGCTTTAAAGCCAACCTTCCCTTTTCTACCCCAACACGTGCTCCCCACTGCTCTATTGGGCACAGGTTGCACTCTTTTGCCATTAACTCTGGACAACTAACCAACTTCGTAGAAAAACCAATAAATGGTTATTTTAAATCCACATTGTTCACATTGGTAGATTAAAACATAAACCTCCACTTAGAGTACCTAGAATAATCATTGTTAACTTGAATTTCAACGAATTTCAAAGCGTAAATGTTGATAGTTCAAGTTTGTCATAAAGCTCTTAACAAAAGTTATTGATTCTAAATAATTGACAGATACTTGTAAAGAATCTGAATCAATTATATATTCTTTTAACATGATAACATTGCCTTTCACCTAGTTTATAACTAAGCGATTACATCAAAATTAAGAATCTAATTAATAGTGAATTTTGCCATCATTTAAGAAATAGACAATAATATTGTTGATAATTTTGGTGGTTTAAAAGAAACTAGATTAGAAGTATTGGAGGTCCGGAATAATCCGGTTAAGCAATTTTACACAATTTTACACTTTGGTTTTAGAAGGCAACCCAATCTTGCGTTGAGTCCCTCCTATGACTGCTTCCCCCACTTCGTCAGTGACTGAAACATATTTTCTTAAGCGTTGCATCACTTCAATAGAATTCTGTATTCAATACAAACGGTAAGCCTTTAAAGCATTTGTGAAATGAGAATGACTTATATTGATGTCAACCATTCCTCTCAACCATTCCTCTCAACCACTTCTTCAATAAACGATTCATATTTTTTGTTCACAAATTTCAGTCGAAAGTCTAAATTAGAAAAACGGTTTTCGGTTCTCAATATTTAAGCTAATTATCGATTTTTGAACCAATCAATCAATTCATAAAAGCCATTATTAGATGAACTTGTTATTATTTTTCAATCAAATGTTAAATTTTAGCACTTAAATGACCAATAAACCAAAAATAGAGCAAGAATGAGAACAAGATCAGTTTATACTTTATTGCTCCACTATTGTTATGAGATTTGAGTCTTAATTTGATTATAAAACTTATATAAAGTTTGACTTTCAGTTAAGTTTAGAGTCTCCTTGGACTTTGATGTGAGCAGACTTTTAAATAGTTAATCAAATGCTTTACTAGATGTTTGTCATCCGATATAATAAGCACTCAATTATTCAATCGTTGTATATATTGTCTAATTATGGAAACTCTAATTCATTAGTCATTAAAGTAATGTTAAGAATGAGTTAAAAAACATTTGTAAATATAATAAATAGTCTGAAAGGGAATAAACTCATAATCTCTGGAAAACAAACAAAAGAAGAGTTTGAGAATTGAAGTCAAATAATCGAATGACTGATTAGTAGTGAAGTTACAGACGTTTAGTGCAAAACATTATTCAATTGTTTTCACTAAAACGCCAGAAGACTAAGACTTAATGACTTTATTATTGTGATTAACCCTTTTGTGACAATATTTTTCTTAAGTCTGGTTTTTCATGACTTTCAACGTATATTCCGAGATATGTTATCAAATGGAAAAGTTTTTAAAAAAGTCCAGAATCGATAAAAATCAAGTTATTTATATAAAGTTTATCCATGCGTTAAAAGTTGACTAATTTTCGCTTTAAATGCGGTCAATATTTGATATGTCGGGCCTTTCGGTTCATATCTCCTTTTGTTGTCTGAACAGTGCATTCGATGCGACTGTTATTGTTTTGAACCCAAAATAGATATGATTTTCCAATTTCGAGATGTACTCAAATCGTTTGATAGTCTATCGATTCGCGTATTATTTTTTACGGCCAAACAAACAAAATTCATATCAGAATATGAGAGCAAAATAGTGTCTATTCTATGGAAATATAATAGCAATGAAACTGAAGAATACGATACTTTTAACGGAGATAATGATCCAAAACGGGATCTCTGTTTGCTTTCACTGTCCGGGCAGTGAAGCTCTGGTATGAGTTGATTATAAGGTTGAGATCTGGGCGTAACAGACAGTCTGGTAAAGAAATGCTCGAACAGTAAATATGAGAATATATTTTGTTTCTTAGAAATCTCTGATCAAAACTTTTTAAATTATTTTTTAGTCCAATTATTTTCAATCATTTAATTAAGGTTTGCGTAAGACTTGAATATTGGAGTCGTTTTATATGATATTATTTACTCATTTCCACTTTTGGAGGAAATAAATGTCATCTTATTTGTTGAATAATAGGCCAAATGTGGAACAGGACTGGGTTCAGGAAAATTGTGGATTTGCATGTCTAAAGTGCACTACATTGTAATGATTGCATAATTTATGTTTTCTTTTTTGCTTTAATTTTAATAAAGTGTAGGAAAGTTTTGAAGAAAACATTAAATTTTTCGAACCGAAAACAAGTTTATATTTTTCACTTTAATTTTGTCTTTGCTTTTTAAAGAGAAGTTTTAAGTCTGGAGGCACTGGTCATCCTTGGAATCGACCAGAACTACCATTGAGTGGGAAAAAGCAATCATTATTTGAGCTCTACTATAGTTGGGCACAGATTTGATGGTAGGCTTAAACTCTTGTAAATACACGTCTTCGCAGATATTTATTTTTCTTATTAAATGATTTTGATTTTCAATTTGATAGCTCTTCAGAATATATACTCGTTTTGATTGAATGATCGAAATAATTATTTAATGATTGAAATATCAGATTGAAAATAGCTTTTTTGGACAAAAAAGGCCACAATTAGTGTTGGCACCCCCTTAGTCAATGTTTGCCGGATCTCACAGGTGTAACAAAGTTGCTGTGAAGTGGAGTGGTGTGGAGTGGGATGAGTTTACTGTAACTTTGAATTATGGTGGAGAACTCTCCTTATTTTTTTAAACGAGAGAGACTTAGCGTCTCATGGCTTTGATTAGCATTGAAACCACTGTAAGCCTAATAAATATGTAAAGAAATGTATAAACAATTTATATCTTACGATGTGCTGTTTGAATGCCTGATGAGAAAACTACCGATACGTTCAGCACATTTATCTGTTACTATGCGCTCCACTCTTTGCTGTGAATTATTAGCACAGAATCAGTCAAAGTCTGAATTTCATTAATGTATGAAATATGTAAACAGATTTACAACAGAGAAACCTTTCGGTCATTAATTTCGATAATAAACAAAAAATTCAATAAAATTAACCGTTTTTTCTCACATTTGGAGGAAAGTTGTGATACGAGTCGTATCATACGACTGACAATTGTTTGCCTCAAAGTGTATCAAACGAGGAAAATGTGTGAAAAAAGTTGAACTAATGCTTCAAATTCCTACATGTTATTTTCAAAAAGACCTCTCTTCTATTCATTCATTTTTTTAATTCAATTATTGACGCTTTCAAGGCTTCCCCCGATTTAAGGATCAGTTTAAAGAAATACATAATTATGAGGACTGGTATACTTTTGTTTAAGGAAAGTAATTCGGTTCTGAGTCATTCTGAAAATGCTTCAAGTTATTTTTTATCATATAATCTGAAATGTCTTGTAATTTGCATTTCAAAGAAGTTTCAGCATTGAGTGAAAACTTAGCGAAAGTAATGTTTAGTCTGTGTTAACAAAAGTGAAACACTCGAAGCAAGTATTGCTGATTTTGAAACCTTGTATTAAGCAATGGCTTAAAATAAGAACCATTTAATTAAAACTACAATTAAATAAAGCCTTTCTTTTTGAGAGACTAATTGGAAAATAAATTGAGTCATAAAGTGATAATCGATTTCAAAATTATGATTGAAATAATGGAAATGTTTTGGATTGTCATCAAAACCTGAATGAATCTATTTTTTACGATTCAAGTACTGCAGACAAAAAGTGTTGAATAAAAAAGCAATGAATGGATCTTTTTTGTGATAAAATCCAAAATCATTAACACTTTGAATACATTTAAAGATAGATTCCAACAAATTATTACATTAGAACTGAAGAGAATAAGCCATTGAAAAAAGGCTGTGCTTAGCATTAGTGATGGTTTTCCTTGAGCTCAAAATTCATTCGAGCACATCCATTAGTCAAAGACAAGTTCATTATTTGTGTGGAAGAGATTGTTTTGATTGTGGGTTATTTTTTGTCGTTTTATTTGTTGCCATTTACTGCTATATAAGAGTTGAAATTTATTATCAATTAAAGCAATGTTTTGCCTGCAATACGAATATTACGATTGGATGACTTCACTGTATTTTGAATTAAACTAATCCCTTTTTGATTGGTTCGCAACCTTGACATCCAACTACCCGGATATATGGGCCACAACTAACACTGATTTGTCCCACTTTTAATTGCTTAGTAAAATATAGCACTAATCAGTTATCCTGTTTGTCGTCCCGACGCCTACAACCCTTACAACCCGTTCATTCTCATAGATTTATACAAAGATATATCGGCTAAGAATTCCCATTCCATTCACATCTTTATTATAGCCCTTATAGTCTTGTATAACGAGTTATAAAAAGGACAGCCATTTGAACACAAATCACTTTTCATATCTGTATTGAATGGCCAAGATCTTTTATCAAAGTGAGTCAACACACATAAAAACTCGATTCTCTCCTCATTCCAGAGTCTGTTTATCGATGTTATGAAAGACGGGAGACATTTGAGAGATGTTGTGGAGTAGCCAACAAGTTGTGGGCTGTGGGCACACCCCTTGATCATCAACCAAATATGCATTTCAATGCATTCAATAGCATTGTATGCAGAGCCCGATCGTAGGGCTCCCAAAACAGTAACACAAAATGTTTTCATTTTTTCTCAGCTCAGCTCAGCTTTTCTCGAAATGAGTTCGACCTAATTTAGCTCAGCATAAAAATACACCGAAATGGTAGTCAAATGTCTTTCACCTTGAATTCAGTGCTGCTATTAGTTTGGTCAGAATCGAGTGCAAGTTGAACGCCCTAATTGGTGGAAAGGCCACTCAATTGGGGGGTTGTATTGAACCCAAGTTCAAAGATCATTCGAGCTATGATTAGCTTAAGTTTACACTCGTTTTGTTCATTTCATTTGAGTTTAATAATAGATTTTTTACAAAACACTCGTTAATCTCCACTTCAATACATTTGTTTAATGAATCGGTTTTTCTAAGTATTTATGTTTTGTGTCAAATCATTTCAAAAATGAGATTTTGATCTCTTTTACTCAATTATAGCCTTCAAGATTAAAAGAGTGACCCTTTTCCGAAGTCCAAACTTTGAACAAACAAACTTTGCTCGAGTCGTGACTATTGACATACGAGCCAAACATATAATGCTTTTTATGTATTTCTCTGATTATAAACACATATCGTATTTATGTTTTTCTAAAACTCATAAATGATTTTCGGACCCAATCTATTGGCGACTTCTGGGGTACGACTGCTGTGCCTGTAATGACTGCAACCCTTTTGGTGTGATTTTATGATTCTTGAGATTTTCGATAAGAATTCCCATTTTGTTTGACCCAAAAGATAAGTAATTCTGTACTTCAAAGATATGAAGAGAGAAACTAAACATTGATTCGAAATGAGGCAAAAATAACTGATTCTTAATTCTAGTTCTGTGCTATTGATTTGGTTGTGACAAAAACAGACTCAAATCAATTCATAGCTCGACAACAGCTTATCTGTTGATGTCTTTCTTCAATCTTATCACTTGTTTATATTTCAAACATATAATACAAATGCATTCATATATTGATGTCAAATGAGGAGCACTTTGATTGGACCCACAGATGGAAAACTGATAAAAATTATTTTGAAAGTTGAGATGATTGGCAATAATTATAAAATAGTTATTTTAGAACTCATTAACTGAAGAATTGAATGCAATTTTCAAAAACACATTCATTATTATTCATAGAATTCAATGCAATAAATAGTGGTATGAAATAGACTTAACATTAATTAAATGGAAGTCCTATCAGGCAATGGCTTTCAAATCCATTTCCGTATTGGTGTAGAGCATGAACTCGGATATCCTGAAATTGACTTTCAGTGGGACTGCAATTGTATTCTAATTGATTGAAATACAAAAACATTTGCAACGATTTGCACGAAACAATTATTACATTACAGAAGTCAACTAAACTAAGAGTGAATTTTACAAATCAAAAACATAAGTCTGTCCGCCATTTGGCGGTAATAAATGTCCGATACTTTAGTTTATTATCTCTCATAAAGAAGTTTTTGGAAAAAATGCTAAAACTTTCTCTAAATTTATTTATTTGTCCTTCATTTGAGTCAAATTAACACAAACTTCCAGTGCATACAAATAATAAAAACATAAGTCTTTTGAGTATTTTTTTGCGCTAACTCTCCACTGAATGAATGGCCCGAATGGACTCAATTTGAGGACTACCTTATATTCGTATCAGTGCTGAGTCTTCAAAGAGCTCTCATATTCCGATAGCGTCAGTGCTGTTTGTGGGGCATAGTCTGTATTGAAGCTATCGGTGTCCTTTTGATGGCCTCCCCCTCTTTGAATTGTAAAACTCGGTTGCTTTTTGGACAGTCGTATCTTCACTGAGCCCTCTATACGTGCTGTGCAAGCCTTGTGTCAGTTGCAAAAAAAGCCTAAGTTGTGTGGATCGGGTCGTCGTCGTGGGAAAGTGGCTGAGAAGGGACTGCAGACAGATGTTGACTAACACTCACAACCACTTTATTTTACGGTAGTATTGGTAGTGCTTATATCTCAGCTGAGCCCACCATAACATAACATTCCTTACCTTATGAACGTTCAAAAGAGAATTCTGTATTCAAAATACCAGAAATTTAAATACCAAACATATTCTGCAATATTCCAGAGTTTACTCAATCAAAACAAAACAATCGCAACGCTTTGCGACGCTCTTCGATTGCACCAAATTGATCAACATTTACCAAGGTTACTTATGAAACATGCTTACTAACTCTCATACTACAACATGTATTTGCAACCCTAAACTTGGAGTGAATGAAAAATTCGTCGAAAAGTTTACTTCATTTGATTGCAAATAAGTTTAACTAATTTTATGCAAATAGTGATCATTAAATGCTGGGCGAAGAGACATGAATGCAATTAGTGGTTGTGCTCTCACTCTGGCATATGTTCAGCACTCGTATTAACCATTATTGTAGTGAATGTTATTATATCATCACTTGATTTAAATAACAGGGAAATGATTGTTGAATTTTTAAAGCGCTGGTTAACGCATAACTGGGACTGGGCTCACAATACTGCACTGGGAAAGGGAACGAGCATTGGGACAGTGAAATGTGAAAGGCGCTAATCTTTATTGCTATGGAAAGGGGGAGAACGAGAGAATGGCTCCAAAGTTTAACTGTCAGCCAGTCTTGAATTTCAAGTCATGCAAAACAAACTACGATTTCATATATTTATAGCCAAAACTTTTTAAGCATTCAATTCCTCGAATTATTCTTTACATGAAAAAAGGGACTGAAAATAGTTGAGCCAAACAACAAGTGGCAGTCGATAAAAGGCATTAACAAATGCCATTCAGTGTAGACCTGACCGGTCCCTACAAAAGTCAGACCAATTCTATGAATTTGTCCGCATTTTTACCAAAACTTGAAAACTTTTGTATTTTTACTTTCTCTTATGTAATACTGTCCACAATATTAGACAGTATTTCACACAAACTGTCAGGGGTTTGATTTTATCAATTTTTATTTGAGTTTATTTGAGGGCTTTCCCCAATTTTCTTGTCAATTGATAAAAATATTGAATTTCCCACAGATCTCCAAAATTAAACGATTCTCAATAAATGACAGAATTTGATAAAAAAAATAGTGTTATTTGACATAAATTATAAAATATAATACAATTTATTCTCAATTGTACTCTAGTTTAGTGCAAAATTATTCAATTAATGTATGGGGAGATGTGAGTGGTGTGAGTAGTGCTCAAAGCACAGCACATTATCTGAATTAGAGTTTCATATACTCTCCTAATCAATCAATTATAGTTAATTGCGATCCTGATTCGTCGTTTCCTGGATTCATATCACACACCACTCGCCATAACATCCTCTCCATAATAGACTCCGCTTTCTATATAATCTACGAAATATAATCGTAATAATCGTAATCATAATAAACTACATTCAAGTCATGTGTTGACCAGTCATTCATTTTATCAATGATTTTCGGTGTATTTCTTATATATAGGAAATAGACATTCATTTGACTTATTATCAAAAAAAGAAGATTTGATTTGATTAGTGTTTTGACGAACACTAAAACTAAGGCAATAAAAGTTATATTGAATGCAATGCATTGCAAACAACTCTCTTATCGCTAACCCTTCAGAAAGAGAAAAACAATTTTTTCATTTTTAATCTCAAACTCAATATATTTGATAACTAATTGGAAATAGCCTTGATTATATCATTGAAGTGCTAGTATGGGCTCAATTGGTACGAAATAAAAGCCCTTTTCCTCGAATTATCAAAATTGTTGATTAGTTTCCGATTTATAAATTGCATCAAACAATTGATTACATAATGCATTAAATCTATACTTCAATGTCTTATTACAAGTGTTTATCGATTAAATCAAAACTTAATATTTACTCAGTTTTAGTGAAAGTGATAACCGATGCGTAAAATAAGAGAAAAACGAGATTATTATCATTGATGCGAATCATTGAAAAAATTTCCACAATTATTACTCCTTTCTTATATTGTTTTGTAATACATTTTGCAATGTTTTCTTTGTTTCTTAGTTTTCACTTCTATTTATTGCAATTAATTTGATTTCATTGTTCAACAAATTCCTCACAACTTTTTCTGCGCCAAAAAAGTTTTATTTGAAAGTAATTTATTTGAAATTAAGTTTAAAATAGAATTCTAAGCAAATAATAGCTTCGATTAAAACTGATTTCTCCTCGATTTACGGCTAAAAGTTTATTTTAGAAATTGATTGTTATATTGACTGTCGACCCCTTTGTTTGAATTTCTGGGTTAATATTGATTTTGGCAAATGGATTGTCATTTATGTGATGGCATTGAAACGGCCAGAGTATAGCTTCCAAGAACAGACTTCAGTAGACATCTATAAAATAGAGACAATTATATCGGCAGACAATTCTCTGGGGACGGACGTGGAGTCATCACCAACTCAAAGGGATTATAATGAAAGTGGCTTGGTACTTGTGTTAATTATTGTTCAAGGGAACTATTGGATCATGTAACCTTCCTGTTTTGTTATTAATATGCTGATTTTATCCAGGAATTTCACCATCAAATTGATAAATGGAAATCTGATCTATCGGTGATTAATAGACTATACTATGGTTTCCCTAAATATGAATTTGGTATAGGATTTAATGAAAAGCGATTGAACTGACTTTTGAACTCAAAGAGAGTTAAATCGAGAATTGGGAACACCTTTGAGTTCAACACTTCTTTTCGAGTTTAGAATATTTATAGAACTGAGAAATAAGTTTCATTGACTTAATGGCAACTTTCGCCTAACATTACTCTTAACTGATTTGATGGTTGAGATAACCGACTGTTCGATATATAAAAAGGTCTTTTTTTATTCAAAACTTTTATTAGATTAAAGTCATGTTCCTTTGGACGGCATTAGAGGTCAAACCATTTCATTATCGGCACTATTATTATCATTAAATTCTCAAAAACCTTATGATTGAAATAAAATAATGATTTTCTCAATAATTCGATTAAATTGTTTCAATTGTGGGTCACTTTGAAGATCAGATCAATTTATGGCAATGAATGGGATTTTGTTTTGAGATCAATGTTTCAATTGTTGTTTAATGACATTTCAATGAATCAAATTTGATTTGATGTCATACCCGTGTCCTTTAGATATGATTAGTGTCTTTCCTTCCTCTAATGGCTCGCATTTTGAATGTGATTCGATGCTCGCAATGTTTCTCTGTTTGAGGAAAATCACAACTTAATGACTGTGCACTTGATTGGCAAAAGTGGGGGCAAACCATCGCCTCATTTGTAAGACAAATAGTGGGGTCAATGGTTCACAACGAATAAATCGCATATAAAATATTCATTTTTCTAGTTTATTATCCAATCATTTATTAAAATCTAATATCGATTGGCTAATGATGTCCACAGACCTGTCCTCTCCCAACAACTTTTGTTTGTCAATTCGGTTACCTTTTTTTTGGGGGAAAGTCTAATGTGTTTTTCAAAAATGCTTAAAATGTTTTGTCATATCTTTTAACTTAATATCCAATCGATTTCAAAATTTCCCTTTAATACACCAAGATTATTCATTCTGGTTTATTCGAGAGCAATGCATATTCACGAGTACTAATAGTTATTGCAACGGACAGGTCTCGTAACGCCACCTCTTATCAGAAATTCAATGCTCTTGTTACTGATTTAATTTTATCAACTTGCTTTATCTATCATAAATGTTAGCATAATTATTCTGATTATTGGGGTAAAAATGCTATCATTTAAAAAAAAATTTGCTATTCTACAAAAATTTAGCATTACTAGGTGTTTAAGTTTGGCCACAATGAACAATTTCAATTTATATTTAAATAAAATCATAAGATTGAAAAACTAGATGATCAACTCAAATATTATCCAGATATTTATCTGCAATGTAGATTTTGCATGATCAAAGTAATGAAAATAACTAACTAGTTGCAATATGAAAGTTTCCAAATCGTTGTCCAATACATGGGTTTGGTTTCCCCCATAAACTGTGATATTTGATTGAAACTCAGCACTAAATAACTTTTTAGACCCCTTTTCATTGATTTCTCTCCGGTAAGTCTCAAGCCATTGATCCAAATGGAAAGGTGTCATCAATTGTATATTTTTATCATCAGAATAAGGCGCTGATATTAACTTGGAATCTGAGATATTCTTGTTTACCAAAAGTTATGATTAGTTAATAACTCACTTTTGGATGGATTTCCAGTTTTATATTCTTCTGAGGCCTGAAATTCTTTAATAATAGGAACCAATTGAGTTCCTAAGTCTTTGCAATAAAACCAGCGCTCATACAGAATGTCAGTGGAGTTATCAACAAAATATCGAAGAGCATCCAATTCTGTGCTCAGTCTCTCCCTCTCGATTACAAGACCTTTAATGTAATGCATTTCAAAATATGTTATTTAAGTTATCGATTCTCAAACCTATGGTATTTTCAAATCTTTGAGGGGAATGTGGTACTCGTGCAGGAAGTTGGAATACCTGTCCTTCCTTGATTACTACATCCTTGGGTTTTCCTTTCTCAATGACTTTCAAACACATGTCTCCCTTAATCATATAGAAAAACTGAAATTCAAATATTATTAATAGATATTTAACAAAACTTATGGTCAGACCTCTTCTCCTTCCTCGATATGATAGTCTTTGCGTTGATTGGGTCCGCCCACGAAAAATACCTTGAGTTGAGTGTTGTGCCTGATATGAACAAGGTTGATTCAAATTCATCGTAATTTTAGATCAAATTTACATCATTTTATTACAAATGGGAGGAATGAAGGAATTCTTATTCTCTTCAATCCAGTCCTTCATATCTATCGCATTGGCTTTCATTTTGAAATTAAAAATATTTTTTTATTGAGTTTTTTCTTCGAATAATATATTCTTTGAATTAATTCACAAATGAAATGTCGTAAACATATATTAATTTTCCATTTTATGTGATCCTGAAAGTGATAATAACTGAACTTTCGATCTGTTTTCGGCTCATTTAGTATTAAATATGTGATAAGACTTCTATCAACTTTAAGATACCTTTTGATAGAGTAGTCCTTTGGAGACAATTTGTCTGCAAATAGTTATCAATAGATATTGTGTTTACACCAATTACCTGATTAGTAGTAACAAACTGTCTGTTATGTAAGCCAGGATA
>JAQIWF010000117.1:0-27620 GCA_034694965.1 Ceratozetes gracilis
TGATTAAAAACACTTTTCTTAAATGTCAAGAGATATGATAATTATCTGTAAATAATATTAATTTTGAAAAAAAATTCAAAAATTCTTTCCAAGTATTAAATCTTGTTTTGAATTTGAGTTAAGTCTTGCATTAATTTAAAGGAAATATTAATATTTATAAATAACTGATTAGTGTTTAAGACGTTTAAGACATTTTCGAGCGAACTTTCCTTAAAAAGTTTGCCATTATTTTTACGTCTATTACTCAATCATCTAATTGATGGCAAAACTGGTGACGCTTTTAATAATAAATTACTCATAAAATTAATGATTGAAAGTAAAGTAAATTAAATTTGTTTAAACAGTTTTACCATTTTTTCATTCAAACTTATCAATCAAAAGCTAAATAAATAATTTAATATAAGATTAACCGATTTTCCTGGTTTTCAGAGCATTTTTTGTCTGAATAAATTTGAAACTTCAAATTGAAGGTAACATGGCAATTTTAATTTATTGATTCTAAATTAAAAGTCAAAGGAGTCAAAATTGTGAGTTTCGACATAAATGATGAATCCCTGGCCTGTTGTCAGACGTCAGTGGAGAGTGTCCTTAGTTTCAAGTAATGATAATTCTAGCCTTTGGCGGGATTTGGAAATTGTATTGCCTTTCCTGACAGCACTGTATAATACACTTAATATTTGGTATTACATAAGATTATATTAAGACTACATTCCTATCGTTTGTGAGGTTCAGTGACTCAACGCTCGGAATTTTTTTCCATGGCTTAAAATTCAGGCATCATTTGAGGGGAAGAAAAAGTAAAAACAGGATTTTTGGAAATTTCTCTTCAACTGAGACTATTATTTTGGGGAAAAGTAAAAATTAATGTGATAGATCATCGCATTGCTTCACTGAGCGAAGAGATAGGGCTGACCACAATAGGCTTAATGTTTGCCTTTGAGGAGTGCGCTCAGCAGAGAGTAGACGATAGACGAAAGCCTTGCAAAGGTTGTGCAGGAGTTGAGGTCGTGTCCTTGCCTTCACCTTTAATTGCCTGAACTTTCAGACAAGTCTTAAATGACTCAAAACATCCATAAATTGTTGTTATAATAGCTCTGAAAATATTTTTGAAAACCTTCGGAAGAGAAACACATAATTATATTTGCATTCATTTAATGCTAACTCTCATTGAATATACAAAGTTTGGCAATAATTGTTGCATGATGAATTAATCATTAAACCAAATAACTGCACTTATTTTGACCTTATTAAGTTTCACTCAAAATTAATTTGATATTGGAATCAATTTAATAAAAATAATCAAGGTCAGTTAGTGGCTAATGTTTAGGGAACTTTAAAATAATTTGCAATGAACTTGATAAGACACTCGTGTGCCATAAGAATCCAGTAGTGGTGTCCTGATTGATGATAGGGCTTAGACACGACAACTATGCCATCGGAGGCAGATGTGCCGCACAATTACCATAATCTTATTGTTAGTCTTGAAGGACATAAGCATTCAATAGTGTTCCCAACAAACAATTGAATTGAGTCCTAACCGACCATTGATTGCAATTATACTTAAAATCAAAGGCAATCACGTATTCGATTAGTTGCCATAATTACAACAATTTTATGCATTCACCCACTCTTCACAACATTTTGTTTTCATTGCCAACTCTGGAAGAAAACTATTTGCCATTTGTTATGCAATTTTCCTTTCAATCAGTCGCCACCTCTTCTAAACCATTTCTGGTGAGCATACAAACCAAGTATACATTCCAGTCGACTCTTTCCCCAATTGTTACTCAAATGTTTTGTTCAACAAAACACTCAATGATTTCCTTATTTCAATCGCTTTGCATTTGATGTCTCTTTTGTACGTGAGTTGAGGAAAGGGATAATTTGCTTATAGACTCAACCATTCGACAGATTCGAGACAATCAACTCTTGAATGACAACTCATTTGTGCCCAAAAAGTAATAATGAGATAACAATAAGTTATATCAAAAATATTAAAAATATTGTGGAATTGTGTCGTATGATAGCACAGCATATTTTCCAAGTGTTACCATAGCTGCTAAATCACTATTTGAGACTTGCATTGGCTATGTATGGAACTGGTCTTCAAACATAGTAATGCTTTTCACATCAAATCTATGTCTTCAGTAAAATAGGTCTCAAAACAATGAATTCCAAACAGAAGTAAGTCTTTTAATAATATTTTTCATTTGCTGTTAATTAGAGATTTTCGAGTCAATCCATTTTCCTTAGTAACTGAAAATTCCCAAAATCCCGACCGCAATATCCTTGGAGACTATTTATACACAGAACTTGCAAACTGTTGCCCAATGCTTGATAAATATTTGTTCAGGTCTTGTGTTTGGTCTAAATTTGTGGAATATGTCAACATTTGATGAACAAACAAATGTCTGAATCGGAGGTTTGGTACAATAATAATGGTTTACTCGAGAACTTCAATCATTTGTTTGTTTGAATACATTGTAGTGAATGAAAACTTATTATTAATATTATAATGAAATGACTTGACTTCAAATAAGAGCACAACTTTTCTTTTGAGTCAAACATTTAAATGTTTCCATTCTTTTGAAATGTTGTGCAAAATATGAATTAAAAGTTAATTGATATGAGGTCTGCCCTTCGTTTGAACTCTTTATTCTGAGCCAAACTTTTGTTTTAAATGCTTCGATCGATCTTTAGGTTAGTCTCAAGAATTTCATTGTAATTACATAATAATCGACAAAATGATTCAATTTTAATGATAACTTCAATCATATTCTGATTCAAACAACGGCTTAAAAATGTTTCTTATTTTTTCGTTCCACACATTAATTATATTCATGTTATGATAGTTTTGTTTGCAATCTTTAAACTCTGTTTTATAACTATTTATCTGTATTTATATTACATTTTAATTAAGGATAACAACAGAATTGAGTTCTAAAGAGCACTCGTTCTGACATTTTTTGATAAATATTTAATTTTGTGTCAAAAATGAGTGATCGACGCACAGAATCTCATTTGATTTCATTAATACATTAAAGATTGTTTGAGTCTTTCCTTTTTAGCTCAGTTTTAGATGATTCATGATAATTCTATTAATGGACAATTGTGCTGAATTCACTCAAATAAATGGCAAACTTTAAAATATCCTTTTGAAACCTAATTTGCCAATATCATTATTAACTTGTCTATTCCATTGCATTTTCAAAACAAATAAAGTTCATAAGTTATTAAAATTATCTTTTTATTGCCTTTTTAAGATCTTTTTGGGCAAGGTCCTTTCAAGTAACTTACAAAATGTCATTTTTCATTAGAGTTGCTAATGTTTTGACATTATTTTCCTGTTAGTGCGACAATTTTCTCAATTAATTTGTGTTTCAATCTAAGGAATAAAGACTTTCCTTTGACTCATACCTGAGTAGTAATACCTCATTGGGTTGTCGTTACGATTCGTGATTTTTTAATAGATCACCTTTCAGTAATGTTTAACTAATTGCAAGTGTCTATTACATTTACATTTGTCTACTAGATTATTGCCTTTAGTTTAACGAGTGTGAATCTTGGTCATTCCTTGTATTATATAAATTGAGTTATAAAATAGTGATAAAAAAGCAATAAATTGAAGCATTCTTCAGATGTAATATCGAAAGTGATATAAATATGAGTGAATATAATAATTAGTGTTATCTTTGAGATCGTTATTCAACATTAAGTGAGAATTAAAGCGAAATGTCATTCAAACAAAGTTTAAGACTATAATAATTACGCCTTTTTTGTAATCACAAAAAGTGTATTAAAAAGATATCGATTAAACACTTTAATCATTAATTCACAGAACATCACAAATGAAATATTTTCTCATTTTTGCGTTACCTTAATAACTATTAAATATTGATAATCACTGCTTGCATTCACACCAATTTGGTTATCACTTCTAATACTTTGAATATTTCTTTTGTATATAACCTAAAATTGATTGAAAGGCATAACTTCTTGGCATTTGATTTAATAATTTTTTAAGGAAGTGATTTTGATTTCTTTTGTTACGATTTTGATTCGCTTTTTATGTGAATTGTTTCTCATATTTAACAGTTCATCGAATATGAAGAGTGCGGTGTCTTCGTCCTCATCGGGAAGTGAAAGAGTCAGTGTTAGTGGTGTTACTTCAGGTTCTGGATATGATTTAGAAGAGAACAAATCCAAATCAAACAGCAGAATGAGTTGTGCGAGTGATGACAGCTGTGCCATCAATGAACTTCTTGAGGGAAGAATGGACTTAAGTGTAACGCTTCCCAATAGTGCCAATCCTGTAGTGGTTAATGTCGAGAGACGTACTCCAATGCTCGACCTATTGGTCAATATTTCGACGCAATACCGGTTCAATGCCGCCAACTATACCATTAATGCCGGCGATCATGAGTTTAAGGCGAGTACACCCATCGGTTCCCTCGATGTCAACCAAATCTCTATAATCGCTAAGAATTCAAAAAGTAGTTCAACAAAAAGCGCCGCTCCTCCAGCTGTGCCGTTCCAGACAACATTCCGATTACAGGTTAATTTGCCTCGAAATCAGTTAATGGTAATGAGGGTCACACCCAACGCCACAATCGCTGCCATCAAACAAATCATTTGCAGCGAGAAAGCACTCGATGCTAACAAATACCAATTGGTTCGCTTCACCGGTAAGAGTGAAGGCCCGCAGTTGTTAGACCACAACAAAACTCTCGCCTTCTATACCATCAATGAAGTGACTCTGGTATCCACCAAGAATTTGGCACAACTCGAGCTTCAATACGCCACACCCAATGCAACTCAGGTCGATATGTCCCCCACTCGGGCCAATTCCATCAACGACTCAGTGGTCAAGAAATCAGTTAATTCATTGATTGTGAGTCAATCCAATCCTGATTTCTCGACAATTGACGAAAAGACAGCATTAAATCACACCAATATAAAAAACCAGAAGAAGAGACCGGCACCTCCTCCTCCCTCTTCATCAGCAACTCTACCGAATAAGTCATTTTCATCTCAGATGACTCCAAACAACAAAGAAAACGATTCGATCGAATCCATCAAAAATGACTCAAATCTTAAGTTTGTTGAGAATGTGTCACAAACGCCACAAACAACTGATGAGAATAAACCAGTTCTTAAGGATCCTAAAAGTGTAACTCATGTCCGACAGAATTCTGGTTCAGATTCTAGTGGTTATCACGAGTCTGTGCTAAGTAGTGATTCCCCCGAATCTTCTTCGGCCACAACATTACATAAATCGGGTTCAATGACAGAAACGATGTCTTCTAATAATACGAATAATAATGTATTGAATCAGAAGTCAGGAACAAAGAAACGTCGCGCTCCACCGCCCCCCACAAATTACTCAACACAAGAACCCGGTGCACAACAAGTCAAACCTATTAATGGTCACAAACGCAATGGTAATGATATCACTGATGAAAGTAAAGTAGTTCTCGAATGCATGAGTGATGTCAGTCTTCCACTTTCAACTTCGTCTTCATCGAGCGGCACCGCCTCTGATATCAATAATAGAAGTCTGTCCCCTATTGTTATCACTCAAACTAATGGTTCGTCGACACCCTTACAAACGTGTGTCAGTTTGAGAGACAATTCCTTGGATTGTGAGTCAACACAATGTTCCTCCCCTTCGGAAAAGACTAACGACAGTCACACAGAAGAGTTCGAAGAAAAGTCTGTGATTTCTGACAATAATGTTAAGCAATTGGACACAGACTTAGAAAACTCTCAGCAATTAGACGAAAGCCAATTAAGTGTCGACAGTCGGGAAGCCGATCAACAGCTACAACACGACAGTCCACATATCGATATTAAAGACAATGAATTAGTTTCTAATGATTTAAAAGAAGATACTTTTGATAGAAATGAGACACCAATTGGTTTGAATGAATCGAACGCATCAGACAATGAAAGCACTTCTAAGTCAAGAGAATCGCTACCGAATGCAGAAGTCAGTTGTACTGCACCTGCACTGTCTGCCAGTCACGACACTGAACTTTCCGGTCATGACTGCTCGGAACAGGTGGCGGAAAGTGTAGACAATATAGTGGATAATGAAAAGCCAGGTTCGAATGCTATGCCTGTGATATTTGATAGGATTCAGTTGAATAACTGTCCAAATAATAGCAGAGCTCTCACTGAGACCAATGCTGCCAATAATCGCTTGCATTCTTCTCAACCTATTCCTATCACTAATACTAACAGCACTTCTGGTTTGCATGGTTTAAGTGGTTCTTCTGGTGCTTCAAAATCTTACTTTAGGTCATATTTAGATGATATCCGTAGGACTTATTTGCATGAAATGACAGGTGAAGGACAGCACTGCTTTTGCTAACATTTTTATAGCCCTCACATTAAGATACTCTAAAATTATGCCATTTATTTGATTAAATATTTAAATTGTATTCAATTTGGACTTCTATTTAGGTTTGACTTCGAGTGATAACAGTGACAATCAAACTAATGAGGTCGTCATTGACCCCTCTCTAAGTAATTATTTTGATTCATTACATCATTACCATCACTACCATCACTGCCGTATCCATTACTCCAGGCTTAGAGTTATTGTCACACAATTACTAATCATTACTTCCTTAATAAGAGTTTTTCTTAATTTGAATTTTCTCTGATTATCTTTGAATGGGATCTAAAAAACAAATGCCTTATATTTTCACAATAAATTGAATAATTTGAGTGCGGACTGGAGGCTCGGCATAGGAATGGGTTCGGCATTGATAGTAATCCTATTATCTCTCTATAAAATAACATTTTTAGTTAAAATAACATAAACTCAATCATAAAATATTATTAATAACTTTTTCAAATATTTAAAATATATCTTATATTTGCTTCTATCAGATAATAGTGAATTAGATTTGGAGATGTCTATACCACTACCCCCTCCATCACCCTTCCAGAACAGGAACATCGAAGATAGCAAAGAGGACAGCATTTCATCGGATGATTGTGCAAATGAGGGACAACCTATTGTCGAGGAATCAAAGTTAAACATAACTGCAGATAACGAGACAATTATAGAAGCCTTGAGTGATGGGAATATTTCAAACCAAATGATCACTAATTCTGATAATTTGACAAAACAAGAGTCGATCGACAATACAATGGAAATAAAACAAACGAATGATTGCAATGAAACTGAAAATGCGATACAAACGACAATCACTACTCCTCTTATTGTTTCTGATGAGGACTCCATAAACAAAGAGCTTGAAGTGACCTTACAATCACTCAATGATGAGTTGGATCGCCTCGAGTCTAGTGATCAGTTCGACGCATCACTTTCTGACTCGACGGACGACACAAACTCTGTTCGGACTAACAATCAAATCAATTCAGTGCTCAATCAAAACAATCGTCCAAATGATTTAAAGATCACAAATGGCTCACAAGAAGTGAATGATAAGCACTCCCTTCCAGACATTGAAGCCATTAAAAGCAAATTTGAAAGAATATCCAGTACTTCGCCGACTCCTAGAGTTATGTCAGTTATCAATGAGTCGGTTCTTGAGAACAAAGCTGAGCTACCGATTACCACAAACGGCAAAACAACACTTTTCATCAACAATAGAGTCCAGAGTCCAACTCCTCGACCATTTTCACCGCCTTCAACCAGTTCTTCTCCCAGTCCTACCAGTGAGGAAAAAATATCCATTACTGACGAAGTGAGGCACATATGCCGTCCACGGGTGAGACTCACCAACTTTTCAATTGGTTCTTATAAGAAAGAAGTCGATATCTTTGAGAGCGGAACGGTTACAGCACCGGTAAAGTCGAGTACAAAGTCATACGTCACTTTCCCTACTGTGAAGAAGGAAGAGAAACCCCGTCCGTCCATAAATCAAAGCAAATCGAAAGTAGAAATAACATCCAATTCTACGACAGCGACGACGACGACAAACATTTCTAAGTCTACGACACCTGTTATACAGACATTAATAACCAGTGCTCCCAAAATAAGCCGAATCCAGTCCTGGAGCGGTCAAAAGTCAACCACTTTGCAGGAAAAGAATATTAAACTACCGGTGAAGACAAATGAGAGGTACGTCTCTCAGATTTCAATCACTAAAGACTTGAAGAATGGGAATCAAAACTCAGACAAAGAATCAAATGAAGACTTGAGATCACCTCTTTTGGTCGTACAATCGTTGACCGCAAAGATTGAAGACCAGATTCAGAGCAGATCTCCATCTCCTCGACAAATGATTCAGAAGATCGAACCGATCAAAGAAAAGACAATCATTTCTATAAAACCCGGTTTGGAATCAGTTATTCGCTTGAATTCTAAGCAAAACGATTTACAAAATAATAATGCTCTGAATGAGAGCCGAAAAATGCTCGAAAACCATATTCAGCAGAGGCTCACAAAAGCGTCAACTTTGCCAAAAGTCAATAAGACAGAAGTGCCGGCCAGAGTGGGCACACCATCTCCAGTTCCGCCACCTGTACCTCCGCCAATACCACCACCAGAGCCACAAATTATTCCAATAAACAATTCATCGAAAAACAAAAGCAATACAAAAATATTTCACACAAAGGGCTGGAATAGTGAAAGAGTGGCCCGAAGTGGAGAAGTGCCAAAAGTGAAACACGTGGATCCGCCCACTTCTGTCAATGTTCGCGACCAACTGCTCAACGAAATCAAGAACTTTGGGGGAAAGAACTCACTTAAAAGAGTAATACTTTTTTCACTTCAATTGCCATAAAACTAATGCCTTTCCATCTTTCAGGTATCGAACAACAGTTCGTGGAAACTGGAGGTCAACCCTCTCAAGACATAGCAATACTATAGTGTTTTAGATGTTATTATAAGCAAAAGTAAACTAAACTATTAAGTTTTTATTGAGTTTTAATTTTTATCCCTTCAGACATCAGATTATAAAATAAAGTATTTATCGTCGAATCGATTCTATAATTAGTTATAAATACCTTTTAGTTGTAAATCGTTTGCCGTCTAATTTGTTTCGATCTTTTGGATCAATAAAACAATTAATGAAAAGTCTGATCGCAGTCGCGAACGAGTCTTTTGTCCCAATTTTAGACATAATCTGCTCAATCAGTCGCTCCTCTTCCAGGATAGGCATCAAAATGCCTTTTATGAACTCGACGTAAGTCTCATCCATATCAGTAAAGTGGACCACCTGTTGGTAATTCATATATTTATATCATATATTCATTTACTATATTATTATTAGTGATGCCATAAATGGAAAGAAAGATATTTTATCCCAAACTCGGATAAGACTTACTTTAAGGCAAGTGATGTTCAGAGTATTCAGTTTCAGCAAATGGAATATAGTTTGGGCTAAAATATGGCGTCCCTTACTCTCGAGTGATTCCAATTCTGTGATCTTATCTCGAATGCTAAAATCGAGAGCCACCTGTGCTTCCAAATAATTGTTTTAAATTTTAATTATTTTCATTTGATTTGAGACTCACTTTATATTTGCGGTCGCATTGACTCAAATGATTAAACAAATGGGAGTAAAACGGATTGAATTGTTTTTCATGTATTGCGATATGAAGTAAAACATTAGTCACTTCAGAGAACTGTTTTTTGCCAATAGATATGAGACGGTTTGCGGCATCGATATAGTCATTACAAGTGGACAGTGCCATCACTATTGTCTTTCTCAGTGGCGTATTAAGTCTTAATGCCTTAAATAACTGGTCATTCATTTGATTGTCAACTGATTTCTCAGATTTCCATTCGTTTGCCTTCTTTTCATTGGAAGTAATGGTTTCGATATTTTGTGTGTATGAATACCAATGAGAACTTTGAAGAATCGCTTCATAAGAACCACTAATATTGTTGACTCTCGACTTCTTGATACTACTCTTAAGAGTGGTTTCTATGAGTTGGACGTCCACTTCAGTGCCATAACCTTTCAATTTAGACGTATTATTATTTTTGATGGCAATCAGGGAATCCAATAGAAAAGTGATTCGACTTCCGCTTAAACTGCTTTTGTCCACATTTTTGGCCTCATTTTGTATCCTAAGAATCAATTCTTTCATTTTGATGGCATTGTCTTTACGTAAAACAAATCCCACAGATTTTAAAACCAAATTAATTAATTCAATCGATTTTTCTGTGAAATTATCACATAATTTGGTCATAATTTCATAAATCAGAAGTGAATCTATTAGACCACAAACGTATAAATTTAGGATAAAAATAAGCAAATTATCGATTCTCTTGGATTCGTTCAAATTGTCTTCTTTTATAAATTCATCGAATTTACATATAGAAGAATGGATGGCATGTCCACCGACTTCTTCACCAATTATATGGTGAAGAATAGCGATTAGAAGAGCCGCTTCGGTCTTCAGCTTTGCCGGCGAAGTGTACTCTAAATCTATTAGAGAGTTGTTGATAGCCGTGAAGAGCCCCTCATTCACAGAATGTCTACTATTTGTATCAAACAATTCTTTCATTTGTCCGCTAATTATCATTATATTATTGGCTGTCAATCGATTCATTGAACCTCTTATTCTTCGGAATACTTGTTCACTAAAACCACTTCCACTCTCTTTACTGATTAACTTTTCTTTCGATTCATCTTTTGGTTTATTTACAATATTTCCCGATTTGTCTCTTATAAACCCATAAATATCTTCTTTGAGTTCGTTATCATTGTCTTCATTTGCATCCATTTCGTCATCACTTTCATCATTAGAATCGGCTTCACTTCCAATTTCAGAGTCATTCAAATCATTGTCTCCATTGTCTTCATTTTCTTCGTCTTCTTCTTCTCCTATTTCTTCTTCTTCACCACTAAACTCCTGATTATCATCACTCAGATCTGAGCCATTTTGAGAACCATCAAAGTCGTTATCTTCTTCTGGAAGGACTTCTTCATCGTCAGAATCCTGGCAAAGTTTTTGAGAGTCGACTGCCTCTAAAATATATGCCAATCCGTCCCTTTGGAAGGACTGGGGAATTGTCGTCACTTTTTTGCCTTTTCTCTTCCGTCTATTTATTTTAAGTTTCTTCTCGAGTCGTTTGATTTCCTTGTCTTCCCTCTCAATGTCTCGCTTTTGTTTGAAACTTAATTTTCTAACACTTTTCTCATTATTTCTCTTCGTTTCCGTCCTTTTCTTCCATTTATTTTTGTTCTCAATTTTCCTTTCAATCAATTTCTCACTTTTTTCCTCCACTTCTTCAGTGGTTTTACTCTTATTTTTATAAAACAAATTTCTTTTGTTTTTCTTCTCTTTTCGGGCAGTTTTTCGCTCGAGTTTTCGAGATTTAAATGAATTGGCCTTTGGTTTCATTCTTTTTCAAAGTTAGCTTGCACAAATTCACTATTTATATTCAATTATCACAATTACAAAACGATCACTTCACTAAACATTAAAATATATAAAACAATGTTGGTCAAAAATGTGGACACAATTTAAATGTCTTGATTATCGCACTCAGAGTTTGTGGTCATTTAAATGAAAAGGTAAACACAGAACACGTGTTTCACTGCATTCATAGCGAACTCTATTGAAATGTTTGTCAAAACAAATGTTTATTTACTTTAAATGAATAAAAATCAGCGAATCTTTTGAGTCGCAAATTGAAATTCATAATCATTTGCAAGATTAGACTTCAGACAAATATTTAAAATGAGTTTTTATTGTATTTCTCTCAAATCTGGAGGCAATCGATTGCATTCAATGATTGCAAATAAAATATTAAAATTGTCACCGAAGAGGATGTCATCGAAGATCTTCGACGACTCTGACCAGAAGACAGTGGAGATAAAGAAAGAGTTGACTGATTTGAAGGATAAACAATATTACGGTGAATATCAACAGTCAGACTTGGGTTGGGTTTATGCCAAAAAGCCTGTCAAATACCTGTGCAAAGAGGGAAAGGCATACCTTTGGTGCAGTTGTGGCCGAAGTCATCGACAGGTAAGACAATGAGATAATAGACATCAAAAAATTTAATTAAGAGTATAAATAAAGTCAATTAATAATACATTTGTTTCCATAATAAAAGGTATTTTCAGACAATTATTAAATTTACTGCAAAACGAGTCAAAAATACCTAAAATAATGAGAAATGACTACATATTTAGCAAAAGTTGTCATACAATCAGTTAATTAAAATTACTCTCATTTTGTGTCCAAAATATTAAAACAAATATCACTTTAAAATAGAGTAAACAAAACAATAAATGTATTTATTATGTGATGTCAGCCCTTCTGCGACGGCACTCATAAGAACAAACACTTAAGGATCAGTTTGAAGCCAATTCGGTGGGACTGCACAGAGACTAAGGAGTACTGGTTTTGCAACTGTAAGCAGACCCGACACCGACCCTTCTGTGACGGCTCCCACAACAGTGAGGACGTACAGACGGGACAGTCAACTATACGGGACGTACATTCGCCACCGTTTGTCAACGAAACGCTTAACGTAAAGACTTAGCCACTGATTATCAATGATATTATGAATGTATACTATCTATAGATCTATAGATTATTACAATTTATAAGTGTATCATATATTCACTCAAAAGACACTTTTAGGGAATAAAAGCCCAAAACATATAACGAATAAATGACTCAAAGTTTGCTCTAATACTGAGGCAAAAGAATGGTATGATTTGTGACGAGAGATCGCAAACATTAGTTTGCATTAAATGACGGCTAAAATTGAGGTCATTTTGTAAAACAATCGTTGATTTGACGACAACTTCAATATTAAAAGTATTAAACGATTATTGAATCGCTTTAGCGATGAAGTCATAGAAGCGTTTGGCGTATTGTTCCGGATGTACGGTTGAGATTTCCGCCTGAGTCCCGTGCTTTACAGCCTTCGCAGCCTGTGCTGTCCTCTTCCGAAGACCAAATTGTGTCAACACATCAACCAAACCAATGAAATATATCTCTCTTTTGGGACTCTCTGTCCAAACAATTAATTCAATTAAAAGTATTGACAAAACACTTCATACCAGGACTCGATTGGATGGCGTAGACGTCTCGAGAGATATCGATTGTGGCACAGAGTTGAAGGTCATTCTCACTGGCATCAGATGCCTTGTGATGGGTCTCAGGGGAATCGGGTGGAGTGGGAACTGCCGTATGCGGCTCATGAGAGTCATTCCGGTCACCACCGCTTGACTCTCCCTCGTCCTCCTCTGAGTGCTGAGCCTTCTCATTGGGGGCGCATTCCATGAGCTCCTGCTCTGCTCTCTCAATGTCATGAATGGCCACACATAAGGAGTAGTCCATAATATTCTTGCGCTGAAGAAACTGTGTGTCCGCCTCAAGCATTTCCAAGAACTTTGTTTTGCGGTCTTCATTCATGAATATCCGAACGCCGTCTCGCGTGAAGTCATTGTCTTTGAAGACCGGGTTATCCCTTCCGCGCTCTTTTTCAGAGGCCTCTCTATCAACAGTCGAACCCTTGAGATCATACTTGCGATGAATGGATAGAGAAGAGGAACAGATGTTTCTCATAACACAGATGTAGGTTTCGGTCCCTTCGACTGTCAACCGATACATTCCCAGGTATTGGGGGAGTAGTGTCTTCCCGTGACGTTCAACTATATAGGGGTGGTATTCCTTAAGCAAGTGATGCATTGACTCCACCTCATCGCTGGTCAGTGTCTTCAGAATGAAGAGGTGGTCGTATGACTCGTAGAACTTAGCGCCGGATCGGCCGCCGCCGGTATTCACTATCGGTTGGTGTTTGGTCAGTGAATTCACGTAATCCATGTCATCGATTTGAAAGCGTTCCCTCAGGTTCTGAAAGACGAGGGGACAGTACTCTTTGACTTTGAAATGAGAGGGCATATTCTCCTTATTGAACGAATGGTTGTCCACTTTTACTTTTGTGAACGCCTTGAAGTCATCGGGCATTAGAACGACCGGAATGTTTACGTGAGTCAACTCATTGATGGTATGGTTTACGCCCCACATCAACACTGATAGCAATGGCTCCGACGCCCGGAACAGCTTCGCCTTCTGGTGCTTCGGCTTAAACCGCTTTGTCTTCGTCTTCAGTGGTTTAAAACTCGACTGATTTGAAAACGACATTATCTGAAGAACCGATCGATTGATTGCTTTTTGTGTTATTCAATGAATGAGTATTTAATTGAAAGCAATTAAAGTGACGTCAAAGCACTCAATACAGGAATTCCTATCAATTTTGTCGTCTATTTTGTCGCAAAACAGTATTTCATTGAAAATCTCTTTTTATTTATCACTTGATTTCCACCAAAATGTTTGTCACTTCACTTGATTTGCAATTGATTTCAATTCAAACACAAGTCATAAATAGATTGCAATTCAGTTGTACTTTGATTTCAATTTATTTAACTGTAATTTCGAGTAATTTCTTGATTTGGTCTCAATTGCGATGAAAACAATTATCATTTTGTGGCCAAAACTGAATCGGAGGCTAAAATGAGTTGATTTTAAGTGATTTGTTTGTCGATCACCCGATTGATAAGAAATGAATTGTCGATAACCAGAGATTACTTATCAGATGATCGATGACTCAAATATTGATTGCAATTAACAATAGTTTTAATTACAAAGCAATGACTCGAAGATAAGCCATAAAATAATAATTAAATTTCTCCACAACTGCTCGACACTCAAGAATTGAAAACATGAGTCACTCAAACATGACGTCTGTGTCCAAAAGGTGTGCAAACAGTGAGTCGTATGACAACCACATGATTGCCAACAAACTCCTGTTTCAATCAATTGCATAACACTTATCGGGTCTCTCATTATGTGATCATTGGATACGTTGTTTGTGAAAAGAGACTAATCTATTGAAAGCTTTGGATATTATTATTGTGTTGAATACAAACTTCAATCAATCAAATCATTTGCAATGAAATGAGAAGCGCTTAACAGACAGTGTATTATGACTACAGTTAACAGCTTTTAGATTGAGTGTATAGTTACTAATCAATTACAGTTCACAAAACGACTCATTAAAACTTATAGCTTTCCATTCATATGCAATGACAACACAATTAACAATTAAAGTCAAATGCATGCAATAGTTGGCAATAACCTGATAAATGTCAGATTCACACGAATAGTACAAACACTTCGCCCTATTTATTGAACTCTCACTGATAACTCCAAATAAGTAATGCACTAAATTTACACCTATCTGTTTCTAAGGGTATTTTTGTGTCAATTAATGAGAAGCAAACCAAATGACAAGGTTTTAATTAAAGTTAGTTTCATTGGAGTAAATGTGAATCAATAGAGTTTGAGGTCAATTGAGTGAGAGTTCAATAGAGTGACGAAAGTGAGGCTCTCTTTCGGACGTAAAAGTGTTTACATTGAATGCAAATTAACGGCAAAAGCGCTTGAATTCAATGTTTATAAAACTTTAATTTGTTTTAATCTCTTTCCCGATCTCTCATTATATCCACAAATTGTCATTATTTTGATGACAAAGTGTTGAAATGTCTTCTCATTCATTGAACGAAGCATTGGATCCATGCGTTGAGACAACACTAAGAGGTCATCGACAGGGAATTAATTGGATTTCATTCTCAAACGACGGAAAGCGATTGGTTTCCGGTTCTGATGACAATAGTGTTATCTTCTGGTCTTTAGATGAGAAGCAATCGATAAGTTACAAACTGGTCGGACACACGAATGCCGTTCTATCGGTGGCTTTTTCCGATGATTACCTCCTGTCCTCTTCCAAGGATTGTTCCGTTCGTTTGTGGCGTTTGAAACGAAATAAAGACAGATATTTGGCAAACGATGAGTCAGTGGTATATCGCTGTCATTCGTCACCCATTCGTTGTGTGGACACAAACACAGACTCGACTCAGTTCTGTACCGCAAGTGATGACAAGACTGTGAAGATATGGTCTCCGAACGCAACGAATCGGTTCATCGCAACGCTGTCTGGAGTGCACACGAATTGGGTCCGACACGCGAAGTACTCGCGACTGAACCCACACCTGATTGGGTCGTGCGGTGACGACGGACTCGTTTGCATTTGGGATATCAGAGCCAAAGACGCGGCCATTCAGTTGACTTCAAGACGCAGATCAACTCATTTCGTATCACTTGAATGGCACCCAAACTGTGAGCACATTATCTCTTCTTCGAGTGCCGACACTTCGATCCGAATTTGGGACTTAAGACAGGAAAAGATGATTCAATACTATGCGGCGCACACCGGGTCTGTCAACGCCACTGACTTCCACTCTTCTGGCAATTATCTCATTAGTGCCTCATCTGACGAAACCTGCAAAATATTCGATCTGCTGGAAGGGAGGGGTCTTTTCACTTTGAAGGCACATAACGGGGCCGTCAACTGCTGTGCCTTCACTAAAGACGGCCAAAACTTCGCGACCGCAGGAAATGATAAACAAATCCTTATTTGGAAGAGTAATCTCATCAACGAATGGGACCAAAACACAGAAATCATTGAAATGGATGAACACATCAATGAACCCATAGTTGTCGACAAAAGAAGAGGTTATCCTCAGAGCCAATCCACTCCCAAAAGTTCAAAATCTCAAACCCCAGTAATGAATGGCATTGGAGTACCCCTTAAGTCAGCTCTTCGTCGCACACATTCCGAGGAAATCAAGTCATCAACCGCTCAGACAAACAGTTGTCGTCCAAAGTATACCCAAAACTGCAATAATGGGGACGTCGTTGACAGCGGAGACCACTTGTCTTCACACAAATCCCATTCCATTACACAGAGTATTATAAACCAAATGAAAGCCCTAACGGATAGTATTCTTCTCATTGAAGAGCGACTCTCGACACTCGAAGACAAGTTTGAGTCGCACTGCACCGCACAGACCAATGATTAAAGAGTCCAACAATGGATCAATTGATCACATATTTTGATATTTCGTTAATTATTATATCATTTTAAATACCATTTAAACAAAATTATCGTTTATTACTCCTAAGAATTGATTTTTAATAATTGTTTTGAATTCTGTATAAAATTTAATAATTCGTAAACGTCTTTGTATTTTGAATTCTAAGCTTAAGTTGATTTCATTGGTGATAATATCCGGCAATTGTTTGGTCCAATTGGAGACATAAATGAGAGGCGCGTTGTTTTCCTTGAGTAAACGGTAAGCACTTCTTGTGTCACAACTGGTTTGGCTCACGTGATGCAGGTTTTCCTCGACCACCGGCACAGAGCCGAAGGCCATGGCTTCAAATATACGATAGCACTCGTGATTCATTCCAATTGGACTCAGTGTCAGATCACTTAAACGCAAAGACTCGATGTAATAGTTGAGAGAATCGGTGGTCTCTTTTGGCTGCCATTCGAATCGGGTCTTAATTATACAAAACTTCTCATATTTTTCGTGTAAAATATTCAATAACTCTTTGCGCGAAGAATCGGGATATACTGTTCCCACAAAATTACAAATATATGGACGGGTTGTCCCCAAATTCAGTTTAGAAGAATCTGGATTAGGAAAGTTCCGATAAGTGGCCACACCTAACGGCCACTGATATATCACTTGATTGTCGACATACTTCCAGTCATAAACAATAAACAAGAAGTTTATGAGACCATTAGGTTTGATATATTGTCTGATCCAATCATTATGGCACTCCTCGTCACCCAATACTACGAGTCCTATATTCTTAACATTTTGCTTAATTTGATCCAAAGCTTTGATCCACTCAATGGCTATTCTGACCTTTTGTCTGTCCCTCGCATTGAGAACAAGAATGAGATTTTCACAATTCAAGTGCTCTAAAGAATCAGTGGTTAGAAGAGCACCGCTTCTGAACTTGAATTTGAATCTATCAACTTTAGTAGAACCCGACTGATAAACATTAGTGTTGAGGTCACTATCTATCGGCGCTTTCAGAATGTGTTGCCATAAATAAAAACCGATGGAAGCCTTTGACCAGATCTCAATCGATATAATATCCGAACCATTTGATAGATAATTAGTTTTCAAACTTATTTCACTTGTTTTTGGCTCATTTTGTTCACCAATCAAATACTCGTTGGAATTCCTATTATATTCCTGAGAATTATCAGTAAATTTAAAATAGAAGACAAAAGCCGTATATGAGATGAGAAGCAAATTAATTGCGAATATTATTAATGTTATCCGACATATACTTAACATTTATATTATGTAAATATTCAACAATTTATCACTTAATCAATGGAATTATTATATTCGAGATAACTTATCAGATGAAGAGTTTGTTTGATAACAGTGTGACAGTACCATGATCAATGTGTGGATTAACCTGTTTGTTGCAAACACCCATTCAAAAGGGCTACACTTTTTAACTATTAATATCAATAATTTCTAATTTTAACCACAAAGTATTGCCAAATATATTGTATTTAATTTAGAAATGATTAAACTTATATTTGAATCAAAGTGATCTTGTTGAAATGGAGACTGTGTTGAGCACAAACTGAATGATTGGAAAAGTGGGGATCAAATGGTTGACAAATAATAATGTTGTTTATGGACTCAATATAAACACTGAGATATTAATTTGTTTACACTTTACAAGAGTTACCACAAAAGTATAGATCACATCACAGATTGTCTCAACCAGTACTCAGGCTTTGGAGAAATGTCTCATTTCAAAGAGCACATCCCCAACGCTATTGACAAACAGCTCTTGGTTTGGTATAAGAAGTATCCCTCGAAGGCACAGATACCGCCATCAGTTAAGTCAGAATCAATTCATTCGACAAATAACTAATAAGTGGTTTTAAAGTGAGTCAATGATGAAGAAGGTGCAGAATAAGGCCAGAGTGCACGGGGCTCTCATCCTTATGGGGCTCACTATGCTGGGTAATATAGGCATGATCATTCACGCCAAGGATGCCGTCAAGAAGGGAGAGTCAATGCAAAAGTTGAACGAAGACTTCCACAAAGATTGGGAACTCAAACACAAATGAAATATAGTTTTGTTTTTCTGTAAATAATTTAATCACTGATTCGATGTTCAAAATTGCAATTAAATGTATTCACAGTTTAGTAACAAATCTATTATTCAATTATTAAAAAAAAGTTTAGAAATTTGAGTAAAACTCTAATTCGTGGAAAAGAAGCTATAATTTGATGAAATACACGATTATTTGCTAATAATTATTATAAAATAAAGTCAATTCCCAACAAAATAAGTCTAAAAGGGGTTAAACACTCAAATCTGAGGGTTTATAGAATTGTCTGCACCTCTCGTAGAAGACTTTCTCTGACCTGTCTCTCACCACTTCCTCCACATTGAGCTCGTTTTGCATGAGTCTCAGTTTGGTCTGTTCTTTGCGCAGTTTTTTCAGCACATCCGTGTCGTCACCATCTTCTAGTCGCTTATCTTTCAGACGTTTCACAGAACCCGAGACAACACTAATGCAGGTCTTTATTTGACTCTCTCTGTGTTTATATGAATTTTGAAGCTTTGGGTTCAATAAGAAACTCATCACTAATTTTAATCATTAGATAAAGGCTTCACTAATTTGCCCTTATTAATTAGACATAATGTTATAGCTAGGTTCATTTTTGAGCACTAAATATGAAATAAAGTGCAGAACATAATTAAATTAAAGTGTGTATATCACTTCTAACTTGCTAAATTTACCAGAGAAAATATCCCAAATTATAAGAAATTATAAAGACTATCAGATAGAGATCCTCTACCCCTACCACAGCACACCCTCACAAAATTATTAGCATACTGGTATTAAAAAGAAAATCTATGAAATGATTGGATAACCCAACAACCTATAAGACTGACGTCTGAGTGGTTAGTGCCCCCATTTAGTGCCCCCACTACTCCTCAATTGATGGTTTGATGGATTACCTGATCATAAAGTTGTTTACACTGATTGGCGGCGTCTGAAGACTTAGTAGCAAATGAATCGGTCGGTACTGTAGTGTTCAACAAATGAATGATATTGTCGTCAATTTTTCTCGTCTTCTTCAACGCTTCCTATCATTGATATCAAATGAGATAATTACCACTCATATAATGCCAGTTATCTGTTGATTATCAACGCTATTAGACCTGAAATGCAAGAAAGTCTTCGCACGTGTTGTCCATTATTTTCAAATTTATTTATATTATCCGTCACTTAATAACGTAATGAAAATGAAGGCAAACAGTGATAACAACGAAACATTTATTCTTTACTTTTAAGATTTCACTGCATTTCACAAAATAAATAAATGAATTCAATTAAAATCTCTAATAAATAGAAAATGAGTGACAAATTAAAAGGATATTAAAGTTATTAAATTGTGTTAAACTATTTGTGGGCTTATAGTTAGTCATTGGCGTCACGTTATTAAAGGATTGATAACTTGTCAACTTCTGTGCAACTTTTAGAACTCTTTTTATCCTAGGCTAATCTTTGCATTAAATGATGTGTCTTCCTTCAAATACTCAAGGAGAATGTGATATCCATGTCAATCATTATTATTATCTTGGAATAGTAAATATATTTTTGTCCTCAAATCGAAACTGAGAGGAAAATGTCAAATGAATGAACTTTGGACCAAGCATATCTTATTTGTAATCAACTTTCTTTCCCCAATCTTGGTCGTTTTGAAATGGCATATTTGAGCCATTGGACAATTTTATAATGGAATATTTCCTAAAAGAACCACATAATAGAAGTGACTCCAAGATAGTAGTCTTGGAGTACTTTAATGTCATAATTGCTTAGATTTTATTAGTTTTTCTTTTAATGAAATTTTAAATTTGAGAAAACATTCGATAAATTTAAAGGAAACCAAAACATAGGATATAAAACAAATATTGGATGAAATGACTTTATTTAAGACCCTTTTAATAAAATACAGCCCTTCCTCGACAGTAGACTATTCCTATAATTATCTTCCAACGAATTTTCAGTCGTAAACAAATTCAAATGAAATAATATCGTCATTGACTCGAATCATGTTTTTGATGACAAACTGTAAGACATGGCTTGAAATGAAGAACTGGCGGCTAATTAGGGCTTATATTACACTTAAAGAGGTTTTTATAAAACCAATCATTTCGTCAATATTTCTAAAAAGTTTTAATACTTAAATAAATTGAATATCAAATGAAATCAGTGAAAGATTAGTGACTTGGAGTCGAATTGATGGCAACGATCTCTCGGACCACAAGAATTCTTTGCAACATTTTGGTCACCGATGCGTTGGTCAGAGGGTTAGTCGAATACCAAGTGGAGCTGTCCGGTACACACCCTTCGATGGGATATAAGTAAAACATATCCTTTCTTGTGGTCACGTTTTCAGGACTAAACACCAAAACAATAATTGATTAAAAAAGTGGTAAAAATGATTGAAATGAATACCATTTGGAGAGATAGAACTCAAAGAGTTTGACGGGACAGCGAAGTTGGTTCTCCTGGTTCTCATACAGGGTTAGAGTGCGCCGACGTTTACCACGTTTGGGCGTACTCTGAAAGATGAGACATTGGGTGGTGTCCTGAGCCCACTCCTTGGTTAGATTGCTAAAAGAGAACTGTGTATGGTCCTCCAAGGCTGTCATATGGAAATATTTAGTCGACAAATACATGACTGTATTGAGCAGAACAGTGGGTGAATGTGCGCCCAACTGACCGCAATCCCAGAGGTGTTCCTCTTGAATGCAAGTCAACTGTGGGTTATAGTTGGAGAGCCGGGTGTGCATCGCGTGAATGAACTGCTTATACGACGGATCCATAAATATATTATCCAATCGATTGTTTTGCGCCAAATGTCTCTGAAGGTCGAGACATAGCATATAGATGTAGTCAGGAGTATATGCCTGTCCGTGAACCTGACAAACCTCCTCAACAAACTTACAGAATATTTCACTCAAATAGTTTTGGTGTAATTCAAGAATATTCTTAGTCTGACAATAGATCGGCGATTGTCTTAACCATATCCTCAATGCATTGATACCTGCATTAGAAGTATTGGTACTGAACTGACTCTCAATGCCATTGCTGTCAACAAAAGCCTCTTCTGTTTCCTTCTTTTTACGACCTCTTCCTCTGCCTTTCTTTGGTTCCTCGACTGTAAGTTCAGAGCACAGATTAGTGACCAAATTTGCAATATAGGATGTGGGGGGCGTACCTGCAGGGGGCACCTGCTGGAAAGGAGACTGGAAAGCATTGAATTGGTTGGCAGTGAACTGGAGCTGTAGTTGTTGTAAGTCATCGTTATTTAATGTGTTCTGTGTTTGTGAGGCAAACATTTGTTGGCTTTGATTGAAGTCAATCGAAGCGTTTGACGACTCGTTTTGTTCGTTCGCGTCTTCAAAATCAGAATCATTATCGAGAGGTACCTCTTCTTCTTCCTCTTCAGAGGATGACATTTCCCATTCTTCACGCTTTTTCCCTCTTCCTCTGCCACGACCTCTTCCACCGCGACCTCTTCCACGACCCCTTCCTCGGCCTCGGGGTGTGGTTTCCCCTGTAGATTTTCTGCCTCGTTTTGAAGGCTGTCCTTCAGATCCTATTTGAGATCTCCTTTTGGAAGACGACTGTAAAGGACTGGCGGTGTTGTCCATCGAGTCATTCGAAGCAATCAATTCCTTTATTTCTCCAAATTGTTGATCCGTTAGATTCAAGTGATCGCTAGTATTCTGTACTTCTGGTGATTTGATCGCCTCTGGAGGCACATAAGGATCAGGCTTTAAGAAGAATGGAACAGGAAGTGGAAGAGGGACTGCCAGTGGTTGCATGTATGAAACAGGAACAGGCACAAATATTGGAATGGGCAGAAGAATTGGGCAAATAATCTTCTGTTGTGGGTCTGTTTGCACCCCTATATCCAATTGAAAGGGTCGACACGACGTGGCCTTTGTTTGTGATGGGGGTCGGAATAAAGTGGACTTGTTTTTGACCACTTTAGAGAGCGGAACCTTTACTATAACTTCTTTAGTTTCCTTAATAATCTCTTTGATGATAGTCTGAGTACCAGAGCTCACAGACATTGACTCAGTTGTTGGCACTTCCATCAAATCAGATGTGGATACAGATGAGGTGTTTGTGCTGATCGGTACGGTTGAAGACATATTGGGTTCGGACGTATTATTCACTTGAATTGTCTTCAACATATTGGGTCGAATTGCTGTCAGATGTATTCCATTTGTTGACTGACCCTTCTGTCCACTGAAGAAAGATGGCGTCCACATTGCGCTCTGACCGAACTCAGGGCTTTCAAAGCTCATATCTATGTCCAAAGCAGTTCCGTTCACTTGTGGCTGTTCTGCTATAAGAGAGTCGGGCAGACATTGGCGCTGGTGTTGGAAAACACATTGATATGAACAGAAGGAACGGATGGTGTTATCCACTCTCAGAAAGAACTGAGGAATTGATGTGTTATTGCATTGATTGCAAACCACGGCTTTAGTATTATTCATGCCTTCCTTCTCATCGGCGGCCACTTCATAGAGACTCAAACAATTCAAAGAACAGAAAAGTCTGGACTCGTTTTGAGACCAATCGAAGCGTTCGATTAAATCGAAGTTATATTTCTTAACTTTACAGCAAAGACAGGCCACTATCTTACGGTTCTTCAGCACATACATCGACATACACTTCTTGGTGCAGAAGATTCGAGTGGTTCCGGTGAAGTGGAGGATATGTAGACTGCATCGGCCACTCGTCTGGTTAGTCCACCCGTACTTATGACAGTTCTCACAGAAAATAGTCTTCATTTTGTTATTGTATTTGAAGGCCGACACACAAACTGATGAACAGAGGCTTTGCTTCTTGTTTTGATAGCAGAACTCAATCACAGTCTTTGAGTCGACAGTGCGCTGGCATTGAGTGCATTGGCTTTGGTTAGCATTCCGAGCGCTCAGCATAAGTCCGTACTGGGATTTACAGATTTGGTCGCAGAACTCTCGTAAACGCATTTTGTCTCCGAAGCCAAACGTCGCGATACATATAGTGTGACAACACTTGAGATCCTTCTGACAAAAAGCACACACTTTTAGAGACTTCTTATATGTCTCGAGACAAGTGCCGACACAAAACTGTTTGATTATATCTCCGAAACGAACCGAATATTTGCCCAAAGATTGCCGATTGACTCGTGTCTGGCATTGAGCGCACTTCGAGCCGAACACCAATTGGCGGGACTGAACACAGACTGCGGAACAGAACTCCATTGTCTGCCAATAGAATATCACTTTGTCTTTGATAAGAGGTGTACGACATGTAAAACACTGAGTGTTGGGCTGTTGTTCCACTTCATATCTTAGTAGACATTCTTCACTACAGAGCGATGTCTTCCCGCCGCCAAAGTTTGGTCGAAATCCTTGTGTCCCGCGAGTGATGGGCGCCGAACAGACCTGACAACAGTCTGAGTTCTTTAGTGTCTGAACGCATTCCCAGGAACAGCACTTATGACTCTTTCCGTTCAAATTAACTTTATATCTGATCTCTTCGTTTTGTCCACACATCAGACAAATGTCACGATTTTGAATGTCTTGCGACTGGTTTTCGGTTAAGTCAATCACTTCATAAGTCTTATCGTTCTCCGAGTCATCGATTTCTATGATTTCGATGTCGTCGTCGTAGGACTCACTCTGACTACGAGACAAACCATTGGTTGTCACGCTTTTGGGTGCACTCAAGGGAACGGCAGTCGAAACCAATTCCAGCATATAGTCGACTAAATCTTTGACATCAGCAGTGGTCGTGTCGTCCGACGGGTGGGGCAAACAGTGTTGTGACCGCTGTTGTGAGTCACAGAACTCATCCTCAGTATTGTCGTCATTATTGATGGAAAATGAGACCAAATCGAGCATATAATCGATGCATTGCTTACAGTCCTCCAGAATTGAGTGATCGGTGTCACCATTGGTGTCATTCCAACCCATTTGTGAGGATTCGTCGAATGAAACCGAATTATCACTCATTGCATACATTTTTGTTTATTTGGTCTCAAATACTCATCAAATAAGATATTAATCAATGGGTTCTTCAGTAGAAAGAGTGGTTAGAAAACAATGTCTTCTCCCAAACAATGGTTGTTTGAAAAATGCCGGAAAAGCAGTCGATATTGCATTGGATTGAGTGGAGAGACAGAGAGAGTGAGCCCTCTATTGACGCCTCTCTTCACTCCTCTCTTCAACTTTAATCACGAAATGTGTTAACAGTTTAATCCATTTCTCTCTTCTTTTTGTTTATTTTATTTTCTTGGGATCCACTTAAGTGACACACAATGGCCGAAACAGCACTTATATTAAGGGGTTCTAAGGGTTTGTATGTATTTGAGGGCAAAAAACCATTCAATTCATTGAAGACATTATCGACTCAAAACACGATTCGTTCCGTCGATGTCTCAACTAATGGACAATATCTGTGTTATGCCGACAATAACTCAGTGAAAGTGGTATCACTTCCCGACTGCGAAGTGGTCTTCGAGCAGACGGGAGTGAACGTGACTTTTGTGAAATTGTCACCGAAGGGCACAGTATTGGCCACTTGGCATCACTTCACTTCATCCAATTCTCAAAATCTTAATCTTTATAATGTCTTAACTCAAACCCTATTGAATGGTAACTATGACTGATATGTTTGTAATCTTAAGGGCTATTAACTGATCACTATTTTAAGGGATGGCACAGAAGAAGCCCTCGCGTTGGTGTCCGCAGTGGACGGATGACGAATCTGTTTGTGTCCGACACGTAAACATGGAATTGAATTTCTATCAAAACAATTCATTCGATCGATTTGTCCATCGATTCAATACCCAAAAAGTGGCCAATTTCTCAATGATTACTAATAGACAGACGGGTTGTCATCACATCGCCTGCTATACCACTGGAGCTAAAGGACAGCCGAGTTTTGTCCGAATATATAGATATCCTCACTTTGATGGTCAGCCGATGGCCAACAAAAGCTTTTATAAAGCAGATAATGTGGACTTCAAGTGGAATCACAGAGGTTTGTCCAACTCATGAGGAAAACCATCATTAATGATAGGGATATCATTTTAGGTGATGCTCTTCTTCTGCTCTGTTCCACAGATGTGGACCAATCGGGTAAAAGCTATTACGGACAGCAATCACTTCATTATTTAGATATAACTGGAGAGACATGTATTGTAAGTCTGAAAAAGGACGGTCCCATTCATAACACTGCGTGGGTTCCCAACAGTTCCATGTTTTGTGTGATCTATGGCTTTATGCCGGCGAAGACCTCTCTCTTCAACAACAAATGCGAAGTTGTCTTTGAATTCGGGGAATATATGCGAAACATTATATCATTTAATAGTTTCGGTAATTTGGTGGCGTTGGCCGGCTTTGGCAACTTGAGGGCTGGCGTCCAGGTCTGGCACCTCACAGATAAAAAGATGATCTCAGAATTTAAAGCGCCCGACACTACACATATTGAGTGGTGTCCCGACGGCACACATATTCTGACGGCCACCACATCTCCCAGACTTCGAGTGGGAAATGGATTTCGCGTTTGGAGTTATGATGGCATCAAAGAACACGAAGACATTTATGAATCCAATGCAGAACTGAATGAAATTTATTGGCGGCCGTCCACTGCTTTCACTGAACCAAAAATTGAAGTTCAAAAGGGGGTCATTCCTAAGAAGACGAGCGAACCTCCAAAGTATGTACCGCCACATTTGAGGACTACGAACACAAAACAGTCGAATAGTAGTCCCAAACCTTCGAATCCAAACGCCGTAGTCTTATCTGAAACCCAGAAAAAGATACGAAATGTTGAGAAAAAGTTACAACAAATCAATGCTCTGAAAGAACTGATGGTTTCCGGCAAAGAGTTAGAGAAAAACCAATTGGAAAAGATCTCCAAAGAAGTGGATCTAATCAGTGAACTCAAAGAACTAAAACTAAACGATTAAAACTTATTATGTTTTCATTTATTTTATAAGTTTAAGGAATTGACAATAAATTTTTCAAATATAAACCCATTATTTTTAGACTCAATTGCTATGAAATGATTGCCTCCAAACACATATACACTAGTAATAAGTTATTAGTAATAACTCAATAGTGATATTCTGCACAAAATATACAAAAGTGGTGTTCTGGCAAGTTACTTTTTACAGCAGGCAAATCCTATAAAGGACAAATTAGCTAAAACATTGTTTGCTTTAAGATAAAATTTTGCCTCCGAATAAAAATAACTTGATAAATTCATCTAATAAATACATCCCATAAACTAGCATGGATAAGACCACTCCAACTGTTTTCATATTAAATGGGTTAGAATGTGATAAAAATATAAGTAATGCATGAAATCAAAGTTTATTCACATCAGAGTTGTTCATAGGTTGGGGTTACTATAAAAATGATAACGCATTCAATTTTCTCTCAGTTGGATCACTCTTATCCCAGGGATGGCCATATCCCCCTGTTCAAAATTTTTGGAAATTCTCTCAAGCGACAGGTGAGACTACCAAGGATCCCCTCTCATCTCGCTGAGCAAGGTGAGGCGAAAATTTTTAAGGAATTTTTGCGAAAAAAATGTAAAATGGGTACAATTTAGAGAAAATAACCAAAATTTAGGTAAAAATAGACAAAAAAAATGTTAAAAATTAGGTAGTTTAGGCAAAAATTGAAGT
>JAQIWF010000118.1:0-27608 GCA_034694965.1 Ceratozetes gracilis
TCCCATACTCTCTCGTCACTCTCCCATACTCTCTCGTCACTCTCCCATACTCTCTCGTCACTCTCCCATACTCTCTCGTCACTCTCCCATACTCTCTCTTCACTCTCCCATACTCTCTCTTCACTCTCCCATACTCTCTCGTCACTCTCCCATACTCTCTCGTCACTCTCCCATACTCTCTTTTCTCTACTCTCTCTCTCTCTTTCTCTCCTTTCTCTACTCTCTCTCTCTTACTCTCCTTTCTCTACTCTCTCTCTCTCTCTCTCTTACTTTCCTTTCTCTACTCTCTCTTACTCTCCTTTCTCTACTCTCTCTCTCTCTCTCTCTCTCTTACTTTCTCCCTCCCTCTCCCTCTCCCAACTCATTCGGATGTTAATGTAAATGCCTGTCCAAAGAGTGTGACAAATGATTGGTCTGACCGCATGAAAAACGTTAATTTCCGAGTGAGTGGCCATAACTAAGCACAGGTAGGGCTATGAATAAATCGGAGTTTTGTTCATTAATGAAATGACAGTTTCAATCGTTTGTGATTGCATTTCATATTTTGTCTAAAGGGATAATAGCCTCGGATCTAATTATTAACGTTGACCTCAATTATGGCCTCAGTTTATAATGAAATTTACATAAAAACACTAAACATCAGAATATTTGCACAAATAGTGATAAATAACAGAATCATTGAATGCTTTCATTTCAAATCTAATTTATTGTAAATATGAACACTATTTCACACAAAACCTGAATTCAAAACAAATATCAATCAATGTTTCGCTCATTTTTAGCAAATTGGATGCAAATCTTTGTAGTTCTAACCAATCATTTAGTAATTTGCAGCTCTTAATAATGTTTTGGTCATACTCATATCGTACTATCTTACTAAACTATCATGCTTCAATTACATTATTGCCATACTTCTTATTAATAGTCTCATAGGTAAAAAAAACTCTTAAGTAGTTTGATTGCAATCTAAACACAATTTTCAATATTTCCCTTAATATGAGTTATTTTTGATTAAAGTAGATAAAAATCAATTGGGACAATTTAGTTGAGTCATAATGAATCATGATCATTATATTTGTGGCTATAATCGATTATGTTTGCTAATTTAATAATCCTGACAAATGTTTTGTTAATTCTTGCATATCATTTGCATCGATTAGAAAGAATAGAAAGAAAACCATTTTGGTTTGCCCCCCCTCCCCCTCCCCCTCTGGGCCAACTTTGTATGAAATGTGTATTTTATTGAATGCTAAACAAATATGGTTTTTGAGTTGAGAGGCATATATTATTTAAAGAAAGGTAGTTTAAGCGGTGAATTACTCAAATTTCTAAGATTTCTTCGATGATTGGCTTAAATAAAGGCTCAAACACTTTGGATGAATAGTTTTGGGAACCGTAGACCTAATTGAGAGGCGTTTATATACTATTATGTCGGCCTAACTCACTATATTGGCATATATTGGCGACACTTTCCTCTTGTGATCGTCATCTATAGCGACACATCAATTGAAATGCAGAGTAGCACAGAATAGGAGCTAATCTGTAAATAAGCACTGGTAACAGTCCTCCATGAGAGCCAGAGTCTCGTCCGTAGAAAAATTATTCCCCGCTTTGATTATCTGAAGCCATACGGCGTTTGAGCTGTCATTGTAATGGTATAGCAGTTGTAACAAAATTGTCCGAATTGTCCACAATATGGCATATATTCGTTGTCAGACAAATCAGTTCTATTATAATAATAAAAAGAGTCTTTTGTAGTGAAGTTTCCAAAAGTAACTCTTGTGTTGTGTCGCACTGTTAGCTACGGGCAGGTTATCCCAAACGCCTTAGATATAAACGACCGCTTGTTTAGTAACTAAAAGTTCCCTACGGTTTGTCTTTTCAATATAAGTTGGGTTACGCCCTGTAATCACTTTTTGTGAACTCAAAACTTTTCACATCAATAGGACATAATAGGGCCCAAAACCGCCTAATTAGACGCCACGGCCTAAGGGTTGAAAAGCGGAAAATTGCCGATTATATCGCATTTATCCCATTCTATACATTTGCTTCGATAACGAGCTTTTGTTATAATGTTGTCGACATCTTTCAGGTGATGAGCAACCAATTGATGACAACAACGACGACGAAACCAGAGATTGCAATACAGCAGCCATTCATACAATTCCTGCGTCGCCGCTATCGGCAGATGAAGACAACAGTGGAAGTGGTATTTGTACCGCCGAAGAAAGCCCTAAAAAGAAACACCGAAGAAATCGGACTACTTTTACCACATATCAACTGCACGAACTCGAGAGGGCTTTTGAGAAATCACATTATCCCGACGTTTATAGGTTTGCATTCATATCTCTTTTCGGCTCTCAATCTCTCTTTCCATTACTTTAGTCGCGAAGAACTCGCCTTAAAAGTGAATCTTCCAGAGGTCAGGGTTCAGGTAAGGATCATTTAATTCTACAATTAGACACAACTCACACAGAAATACAAATTAAATACCTTGCTTCAATGCCTTTACACACTTCCAATGAATACAATTACAGATGTTTAACGTCTCGTAGACCAGAATATTCTAGCATTACGTGTGACTTAACCTCTCAATCCTCTAATAGATCAATACTTTGCAATTAGAGATACCCCAGCAATTCCTATCAACATTATCACAAACTCAACCATTTAAAATACATTCAATGATTGTCTCATTAATTATTAATTATTATATTCATTTCAAATTGAATAATGAATTAATTTATTTGAATTTATATATAAAATGATTGAATCATGAAAATGGAAATCAATGAATGTGAGCCTAGAATTAATTGAAAATTGCTCTTTATATTAAATTGATGAATGGCTCAAATAATTATATTTATTGAATGCATTCAAAAAATTATGATATTTTACGCTATGATTAGTGAAGGATTTGATTCTCGACAATAAGATTTAAAAGATGACAATCGGAGCGCTTAATGAAGTTAGTCATTAGTTGAACACATCGTATATCTATGCCATCAAAAGCTTCCTTTCAAATGAAATCTCAGGAAATTCTATTGAAAGACCATTTTTATCGGCACTTAAATGACTTTAATAGTGATTACGAAAAACAGTGGCGTATCATTAGTGGACGGGTAGTTTCCACCAGTGTGTCTCCAATGACTGGATTTATTTTTTATTTGTTTCAAAGACAGATTTTAATTGAAAGCAATCATTAATTAATTACAAATTTTTATTTTAATCTCTTTTATAATAAAATTGAATGAAATTCAATGAAAACCGAGGATAAGCCGCCTGTGCCTCAAAAGTGTATATAGCTTTAAGTTGTGTTCAGTTCACAAACTATTGATTCTGTTATCCAACAAACGCTGTATTGAGTCTAACATTTGATTTCATCAAAACAAAAGTTATTTTCAATTAGTATTATATTAATCAAATCAATATGAATTCAAATGAGTCTATATATTGAATATTGAATTCAATTAATGAAATATTTTTGTTTGTTTTTAGGTTTGGTTTCAAAATAGAAGTTAAGAATAACTTTATATTCATTTCTAAAATTCAAATAAATGAATGAAAGAGAGATTTAATATTTGGGTTCATTTGACTACAGGGCTAAGTGGAGACGTCAAGAGAAGTTGGAGAGCCAGCACGCGCTCAGGAGTCTCACTGGCAATGAATATAATTGCAATACGAATGACAATGGGATCTCAAAAGGATCGGTGGTGTCGCGTTCATCGCACTCTCCCGTGAGTCCGGTGTCAACTCTACCAAAGAGATCAGTGATAGTGTCAGAGAACAACAGTCTGTCTCACAATTCATTCATTCCTAATATGCATTTTAATTCTTCGGGATTGCCTTTGGACTCCTGGCTCGCAGCGGCTGCAGCGGCCGCCTCCACATCTCCATCGAATTTGTTAAGCTCAGCCTCACTATCAAGCTTTCTATCTCACCCAACATCTCTATACCCGAGCTATTTATTACAATCTTCTCAATCAGTATCGGAATCGTCTTTAATGCCTCATTCAATATGTAACTCATCAATAGCTCAGATGATTTCGAGTCCTTTGACTCGAGTTAATTCTACGTCGATGTCAGTCAGTCCGTCTGCCAGTCCTCTCAATTTGTCAGTCAATGGATCTACTAATGAATCAAAACAAATGCAGAGCAGGCCTTCACTCAACTCTAATATTAGAAATATTGAGGAAAACTTATGTAAAGACATATCGATTCCTAATTTTGATTCTCGAAACTCAAGTATAGTAGCGCTCCGTCTGAGAGCCAAAGAACACGTAGAGCTCATCAATCAAAGCCTAACTATTGTATAATATTGTATAATACGGTTAATCTTGCATTTTGTCGATCTATTTATTTATTTACACTTAATGTACATTTTTAATGAGAAAACACTTCAATACAAACAATGCAATCAATTGTTCATTCAATTTGACTTTCGGTACATTAATTTTATTGATCGTCTGATGAAAATAAAATTCAAATTATAGTGCAATCAATTTGTGAGAATTTAATGTTCCTTTCCTTCAGGAAATGAAATTCACAGAAATTAAGCGAAATTATGCAAAACTGTTTCAACAAACATTTGGTTTATGTCTCCAACTCTAATAAGTCTCTTTCCATTCAGTTGGTGTTCCCATACATTTCAACTGTAAGGCAATCTCATCACTAAGGATGAGCAAGCTCAACATGGAAGGCTTTCCCCAAATTCTAGCTAAAATCTCGACAGACCTGGTATTTGTTCATAGATGAAATGTTAAGTTTTTGTTGCGATACGGGTGAAGGTCCAAAATTTTGAGCGATAGGGGGTTTATGTGTGCCCCCCCTTGCTCAACTCAGTTGATCACTACCTCTGTTGCGAATTAGACAAATAGACAATTAAAAATGGGACGAAACCCCCTGTGTTTGAATAAGGCTTATATTGCATTCATAGTTGTACTGTTGTGTAGCGCTGTAAAGCACTGTAAGGCAGTGGTATATGTGTTGAGCTCTCAATTTTTGTAGAATTTTCATTTCCGTAGAACTTAACGAAACGCTCATATATTAACTGAAGTGAAAACACTCTCAACTGTTATTGAAAAATGAAGCCTTTAGGCCAACAAAAATAGAAAGGCCTTACATCGGGTGTATAGGGCTATCACTACAGTGCTATCATCAGAAATATAAACATTAAGACTTTTTTAACGTTCAATTTATAGATAATGGCCTTTTATATGTGATTTAGTTGAGTCAACTCTACTTAATACAATTGAGAGCTAAATTCAATTATTGACAACACTGTGCTCAGCACTGGTACCTGTTGTTCAATCACTTCTCACAGTGATTGGGGAGAAATTCACGTTATTATTACTTCTATGTATTATTCAGTTATTAAATTATATTACTTTCAATTGAATTCAATTTAATGCAAACACAATGAGGACTAAAAGATTTCCAATTTTTCGATGAAATTGCTTTCAAAGCGCTTTCAAATGCAATTTTCGACGCTTTTAGGCATTATTTTTAAAACATTCAATAATAATAATAATGATATTCATGTATTTAAGCGATAAAATGTTAAATTTTGATCAAATTGATTGTCTAAGCAGTTGTTTCCATTCAATTCCCATCAAAACCCATACAAAAGTTTTTTCTCTTAAGTCTAAATTTGATTTCTTTGCAATTTTTGAGTCAAAAATGTTTTTCAAATATTTTCATCTCATGAATGTTTAATATTTTTTGTGGACTTTCTATACACACGACGTGAGCCTTGTATAGTCTCCCTGAGCCAAGAGCTCAGGCATTGAGTCGATCGAAGAGTCCGTTTATTTAAAGTTTATGTAACAATTGAGTTGATTATAATCCGGTCGGGTTTGACATTATATTTAGCACAGTTTGGGTTCTAAGCTCGCAATTGGATGAGGATTTGTCTCAAGTCTAATGACACCTGTCTATTATGTTTGCATTCACACTATTATTATACTTATCTATTCTATTACACAGTCTTTAAATGACTTAATATTAGTCAAGAGAAACATTTAGTATGAATTTTAATGAGTTGAGAGGCGTTTCTGTTGATAATATTTGCCATCATTTGCCATATTTTGCGTTCATCTAATAATCCTGATCTGTGTTTAACTTTAATAGACTTCAATTTGAGTATTTCATAAACTTTTATCGCTTTGATCAGCAAAATAGTGAGCTTTGAATTGAATGCTAACTAAGGCTAAGGCCGAGTGCATTACAATTGATTTAAGTCTGGTATAGTTTAAGGGCTCGGATGTCATTTATTGTAGAGAACAGTGCAAAACATTCTTGAATTGGTGGCACTCTTTGCCAGAATCAATGATCTGGAAAAAGCGGATTATACTATATATGGGAAGATAGACAGAAAGACCTTCTGTCGCATCGATCACTCAGTTTATAGCCTTATCCACTTCATAACTCACAAAGAAATGCAGAGCACAGAAATAGCCTTACGCCTAACAAGTAGTGCATCAGTTGTACTGAACATTAGAAGCCAAGAGTGTAAGACCAACAAATTGAGGGCCATTTACGCGTCTTGTAGTTCAGCCTTAAATGCGATGTATTGGCGCCGCCACACATCCATTGATGCATCACTTAATCTATTCTCGTTTGGAGAGCACAAGAATATCTCAAATGTTGTCAGTCCTGTAAATACTGTTTACACCTTTTATATTAGAAGAATAGGTTCACTATTTTCCCACTACAACACCGGCCATAGACTGTGCTCTAAGTGATCAATAGATCGTTAGTGTGTTTGTCGTCACTTCTGTCACTATTCTCTTCTCAATTGCTTTGAATTAAATTGAGTTTCAAACAAATTAATCCAATTTATCGATAAGTTATGAGAACTTCTTTGGGTTTAATATTGGGTTAACTATGAGTTGTATAATACGTGAACACAAATCGAGATAAATATCTAATTTATAATTCGAGTCAATATTTGCGTACTTTTAATCAATTTCGTGTTAGGCTCTACACACAGTCCTAAACGGCACAGAATTAGTGGTATTAAATGGCATATACTTTCAGTTTATGTGATATTAAGAGTTCGTCTTTTGTATAAATTTATAAAATAACGCGAATTTGGGCTCAAATATTGATTTAAGCCGGAAGTCCACCCAATACTGTGTTTAAGGTTTTGATCGGGCGATCGAAGTAAGGGCTATATAAGAGTGGTATTCACTGGGAACTACTTGAATGGCGTTTTGCGCACAACTGAGCGCCTAATGAAACGTATATTCTTTCTCATCACTTTTCATCAATTGGTTTGCATTAGTGAAGGCAAAACTCATCGCATCTTTCATTCACTCTTCTCTCTATAATGCGAGCCCTTTCATGCCTGGCTGAGGACATACATTGCCAACACAGCCAGTGCTGCGAAATTGAATTGTGCCACTCATCTGATCTGAACTCAACTAAACTGAATGTTTTTCTGAAACCCTATTCTCTCTATTCTTTGCGATACAACTCATGAGTTAACGTTTCTCAAGGAATACACACACTATGGCTGTTGTCGTAAAACTGGCCTAAAGTACAGCACTTTTGCCATACAATCATATTCTCAAGAGTTGTGTTGTTATTGAATGAGACATCACATCGTTGTTTGCTATCTCTCCGACTCCTCTCACATCACATCCAATATAAGGGTCAGAACATCACAATTCTGACAACATTTCTCTCCACTTCTCCTAATTTGTAGCAAATTTAGTCATTACTAACCATTAATATATGATTAATGAAAGTCTTTACAAAAAATGAAGAATTAATTGAATAAAAATGTTTTATTGGGATTTCATCGTATATTATACTACATATAAAATGACATTAAAATATAATTTGTTTCTAATTTCCGAGAGATTGACGGCTAAGATATGACTGAACTATAGTTTCACTCAATTTATTTATTGTGTAATTTTGGCATTAATTGTATATTAGAAACACTGAAAATTAATTCAAATAGATTTATACAAAATGATTGACTCAATAATGTACTTCATTTGTAATTATGTAAAACTAGTGAAGCACTAATAGTGCTCTTCTAATCCTTCGCTCAGTTAATCCCCTGTTTATTATCAACAGCACAGACCTAAGGAAGAGTACATTCAAATGGTGTGAATAAATGAAGAGATTTTATTTATTGAGTCCTCTCTATAATCAATTCTAAAGCAAACAATCGGTTGAAAAGAGTTGAGAGTTTAGACAACTTTATTACTGTAATTACACTCAACTCAACTACAGTTCCACACATTCTGTGCGACAATGCATTGGAATTAAGCCTTTTTAGGCGAACGATCGCTGCCTTCACTAACGCTCTGCTCTTTATTACATTTATTGTCGCTATTCTGCGAGTCGGCACTACACGGGTAAGAGTGTTGATGATGTTGTGCCGTCTGACGTAAGATCTCGAGCATTGACTGTTGCTGTTGAACACCACTATATTGGATATGATTTGAATGGATTAGTGGAGCGCTCGACGAACTCGACTTCATTGTATGTAAAGCTGTAGGACTCAGTCGTCCCGTTTGACTACCGTTAGAACCGTTTGGCCACAACTGCAACATATATGCCGACAATAGGGCAGAACTCCAAGGATTTACCATTTGTTTGGGTAATGAATTGGATTGAGACAAATTGAGTGAACCGGTATGTAGTGGTGAGGACAGTGACGGTGATGATAATGGGCCATGACCTAGGTTCAACGAATTCCACAAATTCTCTCCCATTCGGCCATTTATTGCACCGATCGGATGGATTGGAGGCGAACCCATTGGGGACTGGAGTAGTGCCGAAGGACTCAAATAAAAGAACTCATTGTTTCGAATGGCATTCGACTCAAAATTATGGTTTAAATTAACAGAATGTTGACTTGGATTTGAACCGTTCAGATATGGGGGAGGACTGTCGCGGCCCATAGCCTTCTCTCTCTTACGCCATTTGGCACTAATTTAATCAAATATTCAATTATTTTAATATCAAAGTAATGTTAAAAAAGTGATTAATTCCTGGAAACAGGAAACGACTCAATAATAGTATATAATAATTATTTAACGGTTGAAAGCGATTCCAAATAATTAAAAACACTTTTCGAGAATTACATAATTGTGTCGTTATTTTAGTTTTGTTACAAAAAATTAAAATTTTATGTTTATTCTCAAAATAATCACAATTTTGATCTTTTGATTATACAAAAGCTATCCAGTAAAGTGTAGTCAATTTATTATACCATTTAGTTGACACTATTTTGACCTTTCTCATATTATCATTTTTTCTGAGCGTATAAAAAACTTTTAAAACTGCGATCAAATGAGTAAAGCGACGAATTAAACAAACAATAATTGTTTTGTTATTTTCTCAGAGCTTTGAAAAGTCGGGGCATATCACAGACCCGACATCGAGGTATATACTGTCTTCCCACCACTTCACCATCAGGGTTGTTTATTAAATCCCAAAATGTGAAAAGTGGGGGCTTTTCAGTTGGCCCGCGATATGGTGACCATTCCTTTGGGTAATCGGCCCTCACTTTCAATATCAATGCGATGCTTACCAGAAGTGAGAATATCTGTTACCAAATAGAAAGTCATTAAATTACTAAAATATGAATCACCGAAATGGATGTCTACCATGAGTTTCATTTTTGCGGCACAGAATTAACAGCTCATACTAAAAATGGTATACACATTGATAGTAGTTGTCCACTCAATTGGGACAATGATCTCTAATAAATTGGGAACAGAAGCCATAACTCGAGGCGTTTCTCTTCAATCCTGTTTTAGAACTTCTGTGGATCTCTTTTACATTATCTTTAAATTGAGTTTATTTTCTAAATTCATATCAAATGTCGAATAAATGCTTTTTATTTATTCTTGAAACTGACTGATAGTATGTTGTGTTAAATGCTTGAAATAAAGAATAAATTATAAAAACTTAAAAGAATTTGTATTCAAAGTTTCCACAATCGATAAAAAGAGTATTCAATCCATCACTTGGTTTGACATTAAATAAATTCAGAAACAATTAAAACAATCGTTTTGTCAAATGTTTTGGTTTTATTAGAAATTCAGAGATATCTGAAGCGAACAAAAAATATTTCTTCGAAACATAGAATTCAATGTTTTTTACAAAAAAATGCTCAAAATTTTATCGAATTTGAGTTCTGAAGTATTAAAATATTCATTCATTAAATAGTGTTTTATTCAATTGAAAAATATTCACATTATTTGTTTGATTTAATCGATAAAATTGTTTCGAATGACAAACAGAACTGAAATAAGTTAATAGACATACAAAACATTTATGGAAACGATTTAAATAAACAGTGTTTTTGACATTTTTTGCTCATTTCATACAAAATAGTTGTTTTCAAAAATGAGTTAACCTATTAAGCCAAGGGGGTCGAGTCCTCCTAAACCACCACCACCAAGCCCACCGCCACCAAGATCTCCAAGACCACCGCCACCTCCACCTCCTAAGTTGCCAAGATCTCCAAGACCACCGCCACCTCCACCACCTAAGTTACCAAGGTCTCCAAAACCACCACCGCCTCCTCCTCCGCCAAGGTTAGCCAAATCTCCTAGACCTCCTCCACCTCCACCTCCTCCTAGATCACCCAGGTCTCCAAACCCCCCATCTCCTCCTCCACCACCACCACCAAGGTTGCCTAGACCAAATTGGTCTCCACCACCACCTCCGCCGCCACCACCTCCTCCTCCAAGAAGACCTCCAAGACCATCTAATAATCCGCCGCCGCCGCCGCCTCCACCACGTCTTCCACCTCCTCCTAACCCGCCGAGTAATCCTTCTAATCCCCCTAATCCGCCGCCACCGCGTCCACCACCACCACCGGGTGCACCTCCTAATCCGCCTAATCCGCCCAAACCTCCTAACTGTTGTCCAAGAGCACCTAGTCCTCCCAAAGGACCTCCTCCGCCACCACCTCTGCCCCCACCAAATAATCCTCCGAGACCGAGTCCATCGTCACCCCCACCCCCACCCTGGGCCATTATAAGTGACACACAACTGGTGAAAACGGTGGCACTGATTACTCTATTCATTTCACTTAAACTTAAATCAAATAAAACTTATTTAAATCAAAACTCTTTTAGACTATAATTTCAAATCACTTTTTGTTGAGTAAAACTTTTATGACATTCATTCAGTTGTTTGAGTGAATGAAATACAAGAGTTTTCCTTCGATACCATATTCTTATAAGTTTGGGCACAAGAAAATCGGCTCATTTTATTCGCAATTAGTATTTCCCTGATTTGTAGCACAAATATACGAAATCCTTGTAAAGTTCCGCTTAGTTTTAAACTTTTAGATTTTTGATAAAAACGGAGGAAAATGATATACGCTTTGCTGGATATCTACTCAATGTTTTGCATTCTTTTGATCAGTTCTTTACCGCTTCCAAGACATTACTTATTTGCTCGATATTTCAAACACATTTTGAAATCATAACTATTGTTCATTTATTCCAACTTTGAAATATTTTTTCCCGAAGATTTTGTTAAGATCTCTCTCTCTCTCTTTCTCTGCCTCTCTCTCTCTCTCTCTCTCTCTCTTTCTCTCTCTCTCTTCTATTAATTATCTGAAGTTTATTGTTGGAAAGGGATAGAACAAGTGTTGGATAGATCTGGCATTTTGGTGGTGACCTCCATTATATTTGGTCAAATGAATCGATCCCTGAACTTATCCCTGAATAGAGTTCTATCAAATTATCACATTTACGTCCAATCGGTTACAATATAATTACGTAATAGTATTTAAATGAGTAATTATTATAGTTTCAAATGAACCGGAAATACAATTATTTGTAATTCAAAATTATAGTTTGACTGATTGAGGTGTTGGGCCAAGATCAGTCTATAAGATCATTCTATAAGATCATTCTGTAAGATCATTCTATACAATGTTTTCAATTTCACAAGTATACTGTTTACGCGAAGATTTGTGTGAATCATATTTCTGAGAAAAGAGGAGCACTTATTATATCAGTCGATTCCACGAAGAGATAAGAATAGCACAGAATATTATTTTACGCTTTGAATGAAACGCTAATTAATTTGAGAAAATAAACGAAATTTAAGAATCAATGAATCCTTTAATGACGTGAATAGAGGCGATGAATATTCAATTAATTCTCTCAAATTTAAATTCTTAGGAAATTCCCCCTAATTTTACTAATAATTCCATTTAGATCTTAATCTCAAATCATTAAAGTGACAGATATTGAAGAAAAACATTAATTCTATTTGAAGTTTAATCTTGCTATTTTTCTCTAAAAATTGATAAATAAATAAAAGTTACCAAGTTGTTTAAATATAGGAACTAAACAATTTTACTGAAAATTATATCTCATTTTAGAGTATTATTTAAAATAAATATTTGAAATTAAAATTTAAACTTGAATGCCCTAATTGTGCTAGTTTATATGCATATATTTATATACATTTATAGAAATACAAATACTTGTAATTATAAAAAAGGTAAGCCTTTCATAAAATGAGATATAAGGCGTGAAAAGGGGTTCACTTTGTAAATGAAATTTAGATATTTATAATAAGTGGTTAAAAAGGGCTTAACTCTTATGAGTTCTATATAACAAAAATTCAATAAATATTTATTTTTTTAATCAAAAGCTTTATCTATGAAAATGTTAAAATTTTGTAAGGATAACAAAAGCATCATGTTACATATATTTATGCCACTTTAAATTAAAAACAACTCTTTTTGATTTTAAACTAAAACTCTCATAAATGCAAGATCCAAATTAACCAGTTATTCATCTAGATAATATATTTGATCAATGCCGAAGTATTTTTGTTTATTGGTGACCTTGACCAACTATTATATAAAACTTGGTTTCTTTGTACTCATATTATAAATGGAGAATTGGATGCAATTTATTAAAGTCTATGAAATTAGAAGATATAAACAATATTTGAAATTCTGTGAAACAATTAAAATATAATTTATTAAAAATTGAGATAATTTTGAAGTGAATTAGAGGTTAGGAAAGGGTGTGAGTGTTGGACACGCACTGTATCTCATAATATTGAGTTAATAAAAGTGAATAATAACTGAGAATAGAGTCCTTGTAATCGGAATCAGTTAACCGTTGATTAAAACTCGTTCTGAACTGTTCTCCAATGGAGTGGTTATATAAGAAACGGGAAAAACGCCTTAACATTGACTCGAGTATTGAATAGTGTTTATGTGAGTCATCGGAGTTTTATTTTTCATTTGAGAGATGGGCTCATAATTGCGATACAAATAGCAAAAAGAGCTCAAAATTATATCTAATATGAAGTAAAGAATACAAAGATTTGCATTAAATTATAATTTTCTCTTTAATTCAGTTTCAAAATCAAAATACTTTTACAATTATTAAAGTTTTGTTTGTTTTATGTTTTGTTATCTTTTCTTAACTCAATTTCAGAGCCATTTGTCATTAAAATAGAAAAACAAATCAAATAAATAATAAATTTTTAAAAATAATAAATTGTTTGTCGAATATAAGTACAAATTAAAGACTTTTAAAACAAACTCTAAAAAGTGCTGCACTTTTGCATAGCATTTGTTGGAAAAGTTATTCAAAACATATTTAAGTCCCTCTAAGAGCTGCCCAAAAGCTTCGGTAAAGAGAAGAAAAGAATTGGCCGTCCATTCAATGGCACAATCAGTGAGATCTATGTATACATTATAATAATAGTTATATATATTTATATAAATTTACAACAAATTCTCTTTTAGACAAATCGCAATATAGGGCTGATTGAGGCACGTCTTCAATGGCATTGATTTATAAATTGTTTTCAAAAAACATTTACAGCTTTTATGGCAAAAATGTCAAAATGATGGCTATATTTATATTAAGTGAATAAATGAAGGGATGAGTCGTTAATGCTATGGATGTGAATGTCATTAATCCTTCACTAGTCTATAGATGTGGTGTTGGGTTCCCGTCGTTTCGGACACTTCGAACACATATGCGATACACAAAAGCGTTTCTTGTGTTTCACGATTTGTCACAACCTATTTGTCAATCAATGGCAGGAAATGCACACAATTAGTGCTGTCCACAGGAGTGCCACAAATGGACTCACCTGTAATATCGTGAAGTTCTCCAAAACAGAGTTCATCATATATTTCTCGGGTAAATGTTTGAGTTTATGGATGAAATTAATCATATATTCACACATTGGAGACCTATGGATGCGATAAACGAACCGTCCGTTTTCGAAACGCGCGTATTCTGTCTGTTCTCATAAAACACTATATTTAGACACATATTGTATGACAATAGGCTTACCTCCACTTTTTCCACCACTTGTTTCCCGAACGAACACACTTTAGTGGAACAGGTAATAGTCATGTTCTCATTACTCTCATATTGAGAGGTAACGCCATAGAAGGCTCCCGACTCATCCAACAGAGAAGTGTTGAGATCTGCCCAAAACTTGACCAAAAAGAATGCGTTTTGGGGCCCCTTATCATAGAGTTCTTTGAGTCCGCCTTTCTTTTCGGGAAACTTATCGTAAATCTGTCGGATGTCAACCGATTCGAGCATTGGGTCGGAATATGTGGGCGAAACGATTCCAATGTGAACGAAGAGGTGTTTATCGCTGTCGTTGTCGTGTCGTTCCATAAAAGCGGAGAACTCGACTAAACGTAACTTATGAGTGGCGATAGCCCTCCCCTCCCAGGCTGGACCTGAGTTGACATTGTTGTTACTATTATTGGCATATTGGGCACCGGCGGTAGTGTTAAATGGCTTAATATCTTCATTACTGGTGGGACCGGCGGGTTGCCAGAACTGTATGCATAGGTGTTACTCATTTGTATCAATGTATGGATAGCTTACGGGAGAGGGTGTATATGGCGTGACAGGTGCGGTGAGACCAAGCGTTGCCAGTCCTGCGGCTGCGGCGGCTACATGAGTGGCTGTGTGGTGGGGCAGATGTGACGCCTTGTTCTGGAGTGCGGCGATTTGGGATGAGGTCAACGACTGTAAGGCCTTGTCTTTGATTGCCTGGTCCTGAGAGGAGTAAAATATAGAGACTATCTGAGCGCTTGACATCGATGACATCGACTGTAGCGCTGCCTCTTTAGCTCCAGAATCCTATTGGGGGCGAAGAGAACAAAACCAAACAAAAACAAACCAAAAGTTGCGGAAAAACAGTGCAAACAATAGACAGCAAAGGAGTAACGCAACCAAAAGAACGGAATGAATGAATGCATGCAATAAACCACACAATCGTTGGGAGACATGCTTTACGACCGACGCGATTATACATTCATTAGATTTCAAGGACTACTTTGGATATTATTTTATAAATTGTGTCTATTATTTCATAAATAGTGAAAAACAAAAGTGAATTCAAATAGAAATTAAAATAATTCCCACAAAAAGTGGTAAAGAAATGCCTCAATTAGTGGTTATTTGTCGCAAAGTATCCATTTGTGCGGATAAGCGATAAATAGAGAGAAACATTGAAATAACATTTCATTTTCAATGCATTATAGAATAGATTTGCCAAAAGTTTTAACAAATTCTGTGTAATTCCTAAAAATTATTACAAATGAGAATTGCATTGAAAGAGTGGTAACTGATCTCATTTGATAAGGAACTGAGGTATGGAAATGCGCCAAAAATATTGGGCAAAATAATTAAATTGACTGTTTGTTCACTGCGTTCGTGAACTTATGAGTTAATGAGAGTATAAGAGGACAGCGTTTTGTATATTAATTGAGGCAATAAATAAAACAATGAAATTGATTCTTACGGTCGATACTTTCAATTTGGACTGTATTTCCCGAGCCTTGCGTCGCGCCAACACCTGTATATGACTAGACACCTGCTTTCGGGTTCGGGTCTTTCCAGTTCTCAGTTTGATATACCGCGCGATTAATTCGTTTCGACCTAAAGTTTAAAAAACAGTTTAAAAATGAGATAAAGAATTGTATTTGAATAGAGAAAGGGTCGTATTGACAGTACGCACACAGTAGGACATGGGGTCTCTCCCATTACATTTCTTCGATTAAAAGTGGGGCAAAGAAAAGGAAATGCATCTCAACTGTTGGGACTCATTCTCATTGTGTCCATTGCTTAACAATAGGCCAGAGGGGCAGACAATCAACCACTGCCTCTGCGATTCCTGCTTTACGTTTAGGTCGTATGTCATAGGTTTGAATTTGAGCTACAGTTGGCCACTAAAGACTGCCTCAGACTATGGGCGCTCTACAGCTGTTGCCTTAAGTTGGACTCAAAACACAGGTTTCACATATGAAATGTAAGCTATTATTCTGGAACTCGAAAACCAATTTAACTAATTTTGAAACTCTTTGAACACAAATATCTGTTGAAAATATGATTTGAAGTTAGAGTTGGAGTTAAGAGTCTTTATATTTGTTAAGTAAATATGTAGTGAACACGAAGGCTAACAATAAAGTTATGCTCGAATCGAGTCTCTGATGATTCCTAACAATACATTAAACTACATATGAATTGGTATTTATTTTCACTATAATAAGAGTTACATAACTGTTATTTATATTAGACTTTCTTTTTGTTATCATTTCTAAAAACGTTAAACATTTTGATAGCATATAATCAGTAAAAAGTATTCATGCAATGGGTTTGGGTTTGGTTTTGATTGTGAGATCACTACCAGTACTACCATTGAGTCAAAGGTATATCTCATACAAACAACACGATATTCATTGGCAAAGCGATGAACGCCTAGCAATAGTTGGGTTGCGATTAATACCCAGAATATAACATTAAATACAAACAGTGTATGTGTGAAATGCACTGAAATACTTGAGTTATATATAAAATCGATTCAACTGAGCTCTGATGCCTTACAAAGAGATAGAAATATGTGTGGAATGTGAGCTCATAAGCAAAATGCAATGCAAGCAATCCATACGATGGGACACTCCAGTGATCACTGCTGTTGGAGAGACTGTTGGAGAGAGCACTCAGAGGATAGTCAGAGCATAGAGAGTAGAGAGAAAGAGAGTGACGCAAGTGATGCCATATTCTCTACTCTATTGGATGGAAGGCAGGCATCAAATGGGACGCAGAGAGTAGGAGAGAGTAATGGAGACAAACGGAGAAAAGGCTGCAATGCATGGAATCGCGTATCCAAGCACTCAGGAATGCCAGGAATGTCAGCGATTTAATTACGTTCATCGCATTCAAAGCACAACATATGAACGGAGCCTCAAATGAAAACTCTTTGCAAATGCCTTCTCTTAGTTTCAAATACTTTGGCAAAACTTAACGATACATACCATACATTTTGCCCTCATCTGACAAAATTATTTTGCGTCGACCACAGGGCGGGTAAATGGCGAGCGCCTCCTGAAAACTTTGCTCGATATCTGGCGACCAAACACCCTCTGCATCTGAGCCGCCACCGGAGCCATTGAGATCACCCCCGCCCTTAAGGGAACCATCTTTGCTTGAATCATCATCATGAGAGTCTTCTGACTCAGCATAATGTGGTGGTGGTGGTGCTCCCCCTCCCCAACCTGGTGGTGCCGCTCCGCCAGACATTTCCTATCACCAGACAAAATATTACAAAATATATATTAAATTCATTTTTACTTCATTTAAATCAAGATCAGGGGGGAGGGGGTCATAAGCATTGGGCAAATTCATAGAATAGTATTAGAAGTAGAGGGCAATTTTTAGAGACATGTCTTGACTACCTTTCCCCTTGCTTATTATTATTATTATTATTGCAATTTTTGGAAAATACCCCCTCCTGTGAGCCTTGACTTTGTCAAAATTGATCTAAATAAATAATGATGTGCTCTTGGTAGTGGTGTAGAGGTAACCAAACATATAATTAAATAATGGATTTCACTTATGAATGGACTCATAATTAAAATAATTAACTCTTTAGTTAAGAAAATGTCTTAAAATGTTTTGGGGCTAAAAATAATGTCCAAACGAATAACGAGTCTAAACCGGAAACCGATCGACAATAAGTTGCTTTCGCATAAAGAAAGAAAAGTGAGCTAAAACTGAGATGGAATAAAGAAAAACTGGTTTCACCACTACTTGGGCTAAACTGTTTGTTATAATGTCCGACACTCAGCACTGGCCCAGACATTGAAACAGGTATATCATAAGTGACTATAGTGTAGTGCAGTGCAACTTTTCAAGGCAATTAATTGTCAGTCTATTGACTAGACTCTATTCTAATATACTGCCTAAATTGTGAGCAGGGTCAAAATGCAAAATAATACAATGAGATAATACTGAGAGAGGTAATTCACTTATTCAAACTATATAACTTAGAATCAGAGAAAACTCAAAGTTATGGTCATATTGTGTCCTAATTTGTGGTATAATCACTAAAACTATATAAACTCCAATATATAGCAGTTCTACAAAAAAAAATGAATGCAAGTACTGGTCGTCAACCTCAAGGGGGTAAGGGGTGAGCAAAGTACCAGATTTGGACAAACCTCAGAGGGTATTAGGAGAGGGTAAAAATGGCCGACAAAAAGCCGTCGTTTTGTTTTTAAATAAACTTAAATTTGTCATTTTTTGATTAAATTGGGTTTAATTTGGTTAACAAGTAATCAAATTAACAAAAGGGTTTACTTTTGGTAAAATGGTAGTCAAAATGCTCAGGGCAATCATTACTCCGCACTTTTGTCTTGCAATTATTCCAAATGCTAGGGGCGGCTCTTTTCATATTTTAAATGCTAGGGGTGTTTTGGCTATATATATACCACTATTCCTTGACTATCCTGGGCCAATATATATTGCTATATATATTTATGTAAGTACTGTGGAAGGGGTGTCAGACCAAACCCCTCTCTCTCTCTAATTTGAATTTAAATTCGAATAATGAGATTTACCCCTATTTTTGGCAAAATGCATAATAAATGAATAAACCTGGTAAGTTTTGGGGACTCCAAAATTTGGCATTTTGTGGGCAATTTTAACTAATTTAGTTAAATAAACTTGATATAAACATAATTTAAGTGAAGAGGGTAATTGAGAGACAAGTGGCGCCATAACACCACCCCCTGTGGGCCCCCAAAAGTATGATAAATGTTGTTTAGTGGACCCCTTGGTATGGGTTTGGTGGGGTATCTCTAATATATATGGAAAGGTGGGACAGACAGGTGTCGAACAATTATTGGACATTTGTTATTGTATTGGCGTAAAGTTGTTTTGGAGTAACTGTTGCTCTGATTCCAAATCTGTCAATAGTTGAGTACATAAGACAGAGAGAGAGTGAGTCCTGTAGTGAGCACTGAGTGCTGAGCTATGGTTAGAGATATTGTGAAACTAAAACACGAGTTAAACACTATTTGCATCGAAAAGACAAATATTTGTAATTAAATAATAATATTATTTATATTTAATAACAACTAAAGAGTTGAGAGATTATGAGTGAAGTGATGATAACTTACCGATGATTACGACTGTTGTCCACCGATTCAATCAAATTCAAAGTTTGTTTGTTGTCGTCGACCAGTCTTTTGTTGAGACCTTTTGGTGAAATTCAGACAAATTCAGAGCAAAAGGTTTTTTGGTTGGAATTACAAATATCTGACAAAGAATTCTAATAACGCCAACGATGTTAGTGTTAGCGCACAACCACTCAATCCATGAACAACGCCACCCCTGACGTCAACACCAACAGCCAACCACAACCAGTCACATAGACCCGACCAGACCCACCACCAACCACTCCCCCCACACATCACACTATGGCCATATACCCCTCCACTCCCCCGAAGCCCAGGTCGGGGCCACAGTTGAGAACCGGTCGATGATGTCATCAGACAATATGTATCGCTATTCGTAGACAACAACTGACGGACTTATGATTCACTTTTGAGTACAGTTCGCACATACTTTTTATTCACTCGCTTTTGCTTAACACTAATGGCTTTTTAGTGCAACACTTTCTACAAGTCGTTAGTCTTTGCCATACTTTTAGTGCTTTTGCATTGAAAACAGGCTTTGAATACGAATTAAAGCAAAACTTTATTAAACCAATCATTTTGTTGAATAGCGTTCCCATAATTGACTCAAAATATTAAATTTGATTTGTGTTTATTGTTTACATCAATTTGTTTATAAAAGCATTTCTTTCGACTCACTGTCTGACACTCTGTCTGTCGATACAAATGCCTAAACTTGACATCAATTCAAACATTAATCAATTTTCAATATATCTATTAATGATTAGAGCAAACAAATTCATCCAATTATCACAACTTTCCCACCAATTTATCCCCCCTTATATGCAAACAATTAAAATATCACCAGGTATGCACAAGTGTAATACTGGTCACTTTGCATAACTTAAAATTGTAAAGCAGGGATGGGCAAGGGGGTCTGCCAACCCCCTGTCGCGTAGGGAAAATTTAACATGGGAGAGAGTCTCCCTTTAATTCATTGATGAGATGTGAGAATGAGCAGTGCAATTGAACTTGATCTTTATTTCTCCAGTTGATCCCAAATGAGGTGAACATAAATTTGTTTTATGTCTAAAAAATAAAGATAAAAGTGTTTAAAAACTGTCAGAGTTTAAGCGTATTTTTGGGTTTTTTTTGTTAAATCTATATTTGATCTATAATTTTATGTTTATATATATTTCGGAGTTTTTTGTCTTTCAAAGTCTGGTATTAGAAGTGAAAGAAAATTTGATTTAATCTTTAATTTTCTTTATTAGTTTTCGACAATTCCTGAAGTCTTGACAACAATAAGAATAAAAGGAATAATAGATTTGAAGTGTTTTTATACTAAGAAAGGACTGAATATTAATATTATTCATACATTTGAGCAATAAATAGCCGAAAGGCATCTCCAATATTAGATATGCATAAAGTTTTACTGATTATACCTTTTTATGTTGGTTTCGATTCTCAGTATTGGTCTATAAGACAGAACCAGTTTTTTAAGTTCTGGTTTCGTTCCCAATAGTCTTCAATTCTGACTCTTTTGATAGTCTTTGTCTCTTAGTCTTTAGTTGTGAGCTCTTATGTAAAGCCTTGCAGTCATTAAATGATTTAAAAAGAGCCAAACTTCGAGTGAGGAGTCGACTCGAGAGGTCAGAGTTGACTGTGGAAGAGGCGAAAGTGGGAGCACTTCTACCGATTCCTGTAATCAAAAGCTATATTTCCAGAGCTTTTCTTTTCTATCAAATCGTGGGAACTCTTAGTTTTTGACTTAAAACACAATTGGTTTAAGACTTTTTGTTAGGATTTGTAATTAAACTCTTATCATATTATTGGGTCTCAATAAGTCAATATTTTGAAAGGTGATTTCTCGATAAATAACAAGCATAACGAGACAACTGTTATCGCAAATCACGTTTTCTTTGTGACAACTAATGAAACGAAAGTATTGATTCAATTAATGAGAGACTAAATTAGACACCATTTGTGACATTATTTCCAATATGTTTGACTCAATTGATTGAAAGACTAAAACTAATATCAATTAATTCATTGCATTTCTCTTTTTAAGCTAATTAAGCGAATAAAAGTTAAAATAAGTTGTTTTAGAACAGGATGTGATACTTAGATTAACCAAGCTTAATATCTTTCTCTTCTAACAGACAATTATTTCTTTCGATTATCACTGTTTGACAGCGAAGTCAAGCGAATCAAGTCTTGTGTTCCGATTTGATTACAAACTGAATGACTAATCGCTACTAATCAGGAAAACTGTTATCATTTACTTAACAATTATTTATCAAACAATTTCTAATTACATTTTGACTCAATTTTCTCTCCAAACTTACAATCAATTCTGGCATTTATTTTCTAAAAATTCATTTAATTTATCGAAATAAAGATCTCAATTAAATGAAAGAAAATTGTTTTTATTTAAAATCTAAATCAATCGATAAAATAAATTAATTAAATACACGATATATTCATGCCATCGATGTTAACAATCACTAGAGTTTCAAAACTCCAATAATTATTCTTTTCTTAAGTTTTGCTCACATTTTAAGCTCCAAAATGTTCCAACATTTCTATCGAGTTTTGAAGAATAAATTCCCGAACAATAATTACTGTATCATGAATTGAGCATGCTAAAAGGATATTAGAATGCAACAAAATTAGATAATTTATGGGGAATATTCAATATGAAGAGTCTTTGCATTCACTGAAGACATCCTGTCGTCTAATTAATTATTCATTAGACGCAAAGATATGAGCGAATTTCCGGTACCCCTCAAAGGTTCTTATTATAACCTGGAATAATTTAAATTTTATAGTTGACAAGTTAATATAACCTTTCAGTTATTTATTTATTTTATGCCAAAAGGTTGTTGGCTAAAGGTTTTCTACTTGATAACTTAGAAGCTACAATGAGTATGAATAATTTTAAAAACTGAATTTGGTAGCTTATAGATGTGCTAGCTAACATAATGTCTAAACGAGTGATTAGTCATCTAATCATAATAATAATTAATTGATTGATAGATAGAGTCCGTCCAATGACAACCTCTCATGTTTTGTAAGTCGTTAATAATTTTATTATTCATAAAATTAATTGTAAATTCAAATATAGATAATATTATTTGATTTATGTTTCAAATTCAAAAAACAGGGAAAAAGTAATGAAAATTCGATGAATTGGCGGAAATAATTCAGACTTTTTTAATCACATTATTTGGAAGTAATGTCTGATAACTAATCTAATGATCAATGAATTCATTAAAAATCTCTGATTAGAGATAAATAGAAATGTTTTTCTAACTTTCTTTCAATTATTATTCATAAGTTCTCTCGAAATACGAGATTTTATTATCTATTTTTGTTCTCAATTCCAGTCTTTTCTATCACTAATATCTTAACTCTTTATATATTTTTATTTTGATAACTAAGAACCTGGAATATTAATCACCTATCAACTAATTCCATTTGCATCTATATCCACTTTTACGGTGTGAAATTAACCACGGTCAAATGCTATTTTGTTCTTATCTTCATTTGCTAACTGAAACATTGATTAGAGTGAAAACAAATGCTTGTCATACCTAGAAGTCAGACATTTGGCAAAACTACCCTCACTTTGTTGGAAAAACTTCAGTACAAAAACAGGCACACTAAATTATGGCAACCCCCCTCCCCCTCCAGCTGGCAAATTTCTACTAAATTTTCGAAATTCTACCAGTTTGTCCTCATTTTTAATAATTTAGTTAATTTGAATTCAATTAAATTAACATAAATTAATTAAAACAACTGTTTTATGTGAATATTCTAACAAAGTGACATTTTTTTCTACCTATTTAAAAAAAATAACCCTTCACTTGATAAATGATCTCAAACTCCACATCATGAATGATGAGCATTGAAATCGTATTTAAAAGAACATGCAATTCAATTCTTTAGGGCAACATTTTAACTTACTTAAATCTCATTACTTAACCTTATTATTTAAAAATAACTGATCTAGCTTTATGATGACTTAATAGTTTAGGAAGAATATAATCAGTTACTGTTTCAGAAGATAACTAATTTGAAGCTCATTTCAGAATATTTCACAGCAATTATGGCATCAAATTAAAGCGTGAGGTGTGAGCGCTAATTGAAGTCATACTAAAGGCTAAAATAATGTCCACATAATTGTATTCATTGAATATTAATGTTGAGAACTAAAAACATTAACTTTTATTATTTTTCTCGTTTCACGACTTTTATCGCGGAATTAAAACTATTTCACTGATATTTTCTCACAATTTTTGATGAATTATTGTTAAATTTAATTTAAATTTATTAGAATTGAGTTAAAGTAATTAATTTGCTTAAAACTGCTTCATATATAATTGCTTACTATTTCCGGAAATAAATCTTCATCGATAACCTTGCATCTAAATAAAGGTTACTTGTTTATTCATAACATTGAGGTCTCAAATTAAACAAACTTTTTAATAATTGATTAACAAAACAAATAAATCCTTTCTTTTAATTTTTAAAGAGTTTATATAAGAATTTGTAAACTTTTTTTTACCGAAAATCCATCACTTATTTAGTGGTTATTTTGAGGACAAAAGCGAATCGAAGACTTTCTGGACTCAAATTAGGGAAATCCACAATAATTCCTGTGCCAGATGCTTTAAAGCTCAGGTTTCCTTTTGCTCCCAACAATTGAATCGAGTCAACTGTGTTGGAAGGGACGGCTCCCAATACAAGTTGGTTAGACTGCGGCCATTGCAGTGCTATCGAGTAAACTGTTTTACCATTTGAAGTATACCTCAAAAGATTTAAATTATATTAAAGTTTTTTGTTTTGTTTTTGTATATCTAATACCAAATATTTTTAGTGATGGTATCGTTTTGATGAGTCCAGGGTGTGCTACTATAAATGGATTCTCCGTTGACATTAAGCCAAGAACCTAATTCTCTCAAACGTTCCTCGAAGACGGGCACAATTCTTCCGTCATGTGTCGGACCGATGTTTATCAATAGATTTCCTCCGCAACTGATTTTCGAAAATTATAGGTTTTTTTCCAGTATTTGCCAATAATTTTAAGGAAATACCTGACGGTTTGAGCCAAAGTAGTGACCAATTCATGAGTGGTTAAGTAGTCACTAAGGGGAGCGTTTCTCCTGAAACCCCAGGAGCTTTTATCGATTGTCATTGCATTCTCCCACTTGTGCTTCTGAAGTGTACCAGGATTGTACCGATCTTGACAACTATAGTAACCACCATGCTTACAAGAGGTGCCCACACCTCAAACAATTAATTGTTAGTTTAATATACATATAATTATTGAATGTTTTACCCCATCTGTCATTCACTACAACTGTATCCTTAACTGGACTGCAATTATCAGTTTTTGATTAGAAAATTCATAAGAAAATTAATAAGAATTCATTAGAAATTGTTACTCGGTTAAATTACCTTTCATTATAGAGCCAAGCTAAGAAGTCAGTACTGTTCCAGTAGGTATCGGGAGCCTCCCAATCGCCATCAGACCAAATAACTTCTGGTTTATATTTAGTAATCAACTCTTCTAATTCTGGTCGCGCTTTGAACTAAAAATTAAACTCTTTTTCATCTGTTTATGACTAATATTTTTGGTCATATATTGCTTATTCATAATTGACACCAAAATGACTACACAATACTGTGGTTCCATTGAACTATTGATTACCTTTACGAAGTCCTGGGTCTTCCATGTCGTGCTCTTATCACTCAGATAGAGGGGGTTAAACCATTCAAACCATGAATGATATGCTCCGAATTTGAGCCCAGCCTTACGAACAGAAGTGGCCAAATCGCCTAATAGTTAATCAAAATCAACACATTTCTCTTATATGACATTGTATTAGAGTACCAAGCAGATCTCGATTGGGTCCATTATCCATTGCATTCCAATTCCAAGAAGTTTTTGAAGGCCAAAGAGTGAACCCCTCGTGATGTTTGCTCGTCAGTACCACATATTTAGCGCCCGACGCTCTTTAAGTCACAAATCAGATATTGTTTTGATAGAAAAGAATTTAAGAATTACTTGAAAATATCGGCCCATCTGTTGGGGTCATAGAATTCAGCGGTGAATTGCTGGGCAAAGTCTGCATAAGTGAAGTTCGGCCGATAATTCTTATTCATAAAGTTTATGACATTTTTATCTTTGGCTCCACTCCACTGCCACCTGAAGTAACCAATACTTAGTTTTGATCAACAATTTAAAGTAAAACAACGAACCAAAACCATTCCGAACCAAATGATGGCACAGAAAAGAGACCCCAGTGGAGGAAAATTCCGATTTTTGACTCATCATACCAATTAGGAATGGGTCGACTATCTATTGATTCCCAGTTTGGAGCGTAGTGTTTAACCTCCAGACCACCGCTCAAATCATCGCTCACTTTATTACTATTACGGTAAGAGTGAACCGAAACAGTAATTAAGAGCAATAGAAGCGAACATTTAATTGACTCCATAATCAAAACACTTAGAAATCTAATATAAATAAAGCTTTTATACAAAAGTGTAATCTCTTTGAAACATTTCTTAAGTCAGACCCACTTTGACAGTACTTATGACGAACCGATAAACTCATTCGACTCGAGAATCCTTCAATCAATCGATAAGTTGTGAACCTTTGAGCCTAAACTCACATTCGTTTGTCGCAAACATTTCTAATTTTTTAATTGTTGTCCAATACTAGGAATGCCCGCAAATCATATGTATAGCAGAGATATGCCATACAATAATGAATTGCATGCGAGGGTTAACTCTTTAACGGATTTATCCAAAAACTAGTGGCAAATGGGATGAAAAGAAATTTTATTTATATTTTTTAATTAATAGAAACCACAGAATTAGTGTTCATAAAATGTGATTCTCAGCAACTATTGAAGTGTTAGAATCGATAAGAAATTATAGCGAGATATTAAAAAACAATTAAATCTTGTTTTTCAAATGTCTTAAAAAGTTATCTTATTTAGAAATGAAGACTTAATTGCTATCAAAGAGATTACAATTGCTTTTATGAAATATAATTGTATTGATTGGTCTCAGAAGAAATGGTGTCAAACTCAAAAAGTTTTAACTACAGTGAAGGCTCGATTTTATCCATGTGGGGCAAAGATTTTGAGGGATAATTTTGAGCTAGGGATAAAATCAAGCCTCTTTTGACATTAGGGTCTATTGCAGGGGGTTGAATTTTAGGGGACAAAATCGAGAGGTATAAAATCGAGAGGTATAAAATCGAGAGGGATAAAATCGAGCCTTCACTGTATGTCTAATTTCTTTTTGGTCGAATTATATCAAATTTCCACATTTGTAAAATTCCACATTTATTAAGACATACTATTAGTATTATAGTAATAGCCATCAGTAATGTTAGATTTAGTATAGCCTTTAGTCGCTTTACATTCCTAGATAGGTTTTAGTTAGGAATGGCCAAGTTCGTATGCGACAGGGTGGGCGAAGTTCCCATAGACCCAAAATTTCCCCACAGACCTATCCATAGATGTAATGTTAAACTTTCGCTCTAGGATAGGAGGGGAAGGAGAAAATATTCAACATTTTTGACAACCGGGGTTTAATTTTGGCTATTGCTCCACCCTTGCCCATCCCTGGTTTTAGTTACCACGTTCAAATAAATTAATCTGGAGGAGTGCGCTAATCAAATAACTAATTCAATATAACTAATAGTTATTAATTATCAATAATCTCAAAAAATGCAATTCAGTAGAAAACTGCATTTTGATTGATGCAAATTGACAGTAAATTTTCATATCATTTAAATATTAAAATACCACAAAAGCATTATAACAAGAATTTTCAATTACATGTACTTGCATAAAATTGAAAATATATTTCATAGATTAATTTGTTTAGAATCCATAAAATGCTCGTTTTTTGTCAGAATTCAAAAGAGTACTTTCTCCGAACTGTTCCATTTGAGGAATAGGGTCAATGACATTCACAAAAATGATAATTTATAAAAAAGACACTGGAGTGTAGTTTAAAAGAGAAATTAAATGACCATGGTCAATACAGAATAATTTCCCCATTCCTCTTTACAATAGAAAAGTATAGAATACACACACTATCTCTCTCTCTCTCTCTCTCTCTCTCTCTCTCT
>JAQIWF010000119.1:0-27570 GCA_034694965.1 Ceratozetes gracilis
TTTTGAAACCTATTACCATAGTAACCATTATTACACGACGTCTTATGTTCTTAGACTAGCAAAATTAAATTCTCTAATATATACAAAACAAAAACTTCAAACAAAATTTAGACCCTTTTTATATAATAATCGCATACAATATACACACAAAGAATACACACAAAAGGGGCCAATACTCACATTCAATTGATTGCTCAGCAAACAAAACATTGGGTTTTATTTTGATTCAGAGTCAAATTGAGATAAATTGAGATTTACCATTCATACCATATTCAAGTGTTACACTGTGCAAGGTTACACTAATACAGAATCTGATTCCTTGTTAGACAATTTCAATTAATGACTCAAATAGCTTTCAAAAACTTTTGCATCCAATTATTTAATGAATATTCTTGGTCTAAATTAATTGACCTATATTTAATTTTTAAAAATAAAATCTTTATTATAATTGCCAATTATAGGCCCAATATGACTCGGGTCAAAGATAAATTAGAAATTCTCTAATCGCTGCAAACGGGAAGAGAAACGATCGGAATATTGAAATGTTTGCCATAAGACATAAGTTTAGTTAACTCTTGATTTGTGATAATATTGAGGACAATATATTTGTAGCACTTCTTCTCACGGGAGCCGACCCTTAATTAAGAGATAATCAGTTATTAATCACATAATTACTTGATTCAGAAAATGACTCACTTTGTAAGGTATGACTGACGAGAGGGTAAATCATAGTTTATAAAAAGCGAGATATTTCTTAAGTTATCGATTCTTCGGACAGTAATTAAGGCTTCGGTTTGTAAGTCATCGCTGTTTAAATCTTCAATAATTTTCTGCCTACTTTTGTAAGCCCGGCCTACCTATCAATCAATTGAATAATGAGATTCATATAATTAGACGGTAATTCAAAGATTATCTAGCTAAATTAAAAGTAACAAATATTAGTCTAACCACGATTTAACAGGGTAAATTGTTAAATGCCCAATACTTAAACTAGTTCCTTCCCAATAATGAGATGAAAATTTCTACTTTTGTCATGTTTCTAAACTATGATCTGGTAAATAGGATATAATGAGATAATAACCATGTTGATAACATTGAAACCTTCGGCGATCATAAATGTGGTCAAATTGTCGGCACTCTCCGAAGAATTGCAATAAATGACTGCATTTTCGATGTTTTGGATTCTAAATAACTGAATCATGAGATCTATTTTGCTGTCCTCGTTGTCGGTCATCATAAACACATGTTTGGCGTTATTCAGATACAATTCTTCTTTGAAAGCAGAGGTTGAGCCCGACTCACCCCTCTATATAACATATATGAGTTAATATTATAAATTTTATTCTATTAAAACTTACTTCATTCAAATCATTTGTTTCGGACATATTTTTGCTGAGAATTCATTGAATAGTGGGTAAAATGAAGAATATGCCAAATTTTAGACACAAACCTCTTTTCTTTCAAACTTGTGATTAGCTGTAAGTGGCGTTTAATTTCCTTAGTCTTATCTCTTTGTTTCTTCAGATCCTCTTTAAGATATTCTTCTAAAGAATCGACTAATTGTTTGATTGAATCCATGTCTTCACTAAACAATATTTGTGACACAAAGAAATGACAATTTGTCTGATATTCAATTGACTGACCGACACGTGAAGTAAATATAAAGTACTGGATTTTATTAGTTTTCCCAAATGCTTTTCAATATACGTCAGATCACTCGAGATAACAAACTTGTCAAAATGAATTTTTTTGTTAGTAAAGACTTTAGGATTAGTGGAATGTTTTGGCAAAAAAATTGCATTTCTGTCAATGGGCTAAAAATTTACTGAAATATTCAAAGATTTTCTAAGATTTCAATGAAATTTCCACCCCTAATATAAGCTATTACAAATGTATCCAGAAAACGACCTAGTTCATGTGAAATCATGACATAATTTATTTGCCTGTTTCAATTTATACAGGAATATGTGAGAATGCGTGGGCAGTTTATGAGAAAAAGTGAACTACTGCTTGAAATGATGGAATGTAAGTCAATTTATATCAGAGACATTTGAATTAAAACTTTTGATTGTTTTGCATCACTTGATTGAGACTCACAAGAAAGAAGTTTTTAGCCAAATAATAGTCACTTCCCATCCAAATGACACTTCATTATAAATAAAGTAATTTATAATCATAGATGATCTTTATCATATTACTCAATTAAAATGTTTTCATTTATTTAGTTTATCGTTTGATTTTTAACCATTGAGTTTATTTGAATATTAAAGCAAATTTTTATAGTGATGTTATTATTGAAACCAATTTTGAATTTGGTACTTTATTTGTACAAATATAATGGATCCAGTCACTCCAGTGTCGCTTAAATGTAATCAAATGCTACACTCAAAATAAGATTGAAAATTTCTGCAAGAAATTATACCATGGTAAATTAGAATATATTGCAAACATTGAGAGCAAATGCAAACTTTCATCTATTCATACCTTTCTATTAGAGCGAAACAATGTTATAAATTGACTATAACTCACTTTACACTTTAAACTAGCTTATAATAATAATTTTGAAATATAACCAGTATAATTTGGTGACCATGATTAATAAATATTGGGTGAGTATGTGGATAATAGCCTCGCGAAAACTAGCATAATATCAAAGTTTGTCCAACAATATTACGCCAGTTTTTACGAACCCATACATCCGACAAAGTGGTTGTATGTAATCCGGATGAAGTCAGCGCACAAACTGCCAAAACTTTGTGATTTGAGCACAATTTAAAGACAGACTATTATCTGAACAGCAGATGGTCTGGTGTTCAAAGTTCGACAAAAACCGATCCAAACAATTCATGAGTTAATGCAATAAATTTGAAATAAGATTTTATTGAATGACAATAACTTGAATGAACCGGGAATTAGTCTCATCGTTATTGCAAGTTATTCCCAAATCCTCAATAGAAGATTAGGATAATTTTGATCAGTTTAAACAATTATTTCAATATTTCCCATAACTTAAAATAGGAAAAGGATGAAATTGAGCCCAATTGGAGTGATTGTTGGAAGGACTGGTTACTCACACCTGGTCTTCAATTGATTAATTCATCCAAAATTCAAAGTTTGCTAAACACTCGAAAAATAATTGAAAGACAGCTCCGAGTTATTAACGAATAATTGCAGTAAAATATTGAATAAAATGGTTTTGTTTGAGCAGAATGTGTGACAAATTAGGTCTTATCTCACTTTCATTCCGGGCTTTAATGGATAAACTCTCTCTTCTTATCACTTATTACATCATATTTTTATTGCACTCCAACTCCTATTAATACCTTTCCTTTCGTTTGCAATACACAAAACTTAGATAAAACTGCAATCAAACGGAGGTAATGTTCACAACGACTTTCAGTTATAGGAACTCATATTTGCATTTAAGACACTAACATATCCCGGATTTTATCAGCATTTAAAAGAATTAGATTTTGTTGTTTAATATATAAAATATGTTTAATTGAATACAAATCAAATAAAATTTAGATCATTTTGAAAACAGAATTGAAATAATTGGTCAAATTAGAGGTTCAGTTGTCTTCAGCCCAGGCATTCTCTTGCTTGAGGTGCTCCACTTCTTCGGGAGACAAATCGCACTTAATATCCCACAACTGACGCACTTCTTCAGCAGACTTGCCTCTGATCTGATTGGCGGCGGTTTTACAGCATAGATCTAAGAGAGCTCTGATGTTGAGATAATTGGCCGCTTGGATCAGATCGAAAAGAGTTTCCCGGTCTATATCTTTCATGAACTTACGGTCCCATTCGCTGATATCATCACTCCTTTTGAGGTCATTGTAATCCTCGTCATCCGAATCCTTGTCCTCAATGGGATCATCGAAGTGATAGTTAAGGTATTCAATAATTTTGTCGAGAATGACGGCTCGAATATCTGCCAAATGAACTGGATTTGGCTCTGTTTCACTACCCGTGCACTCAATCATATTCTGAAGAGTGACTGACATTTTGGCCACATTCACATCGATTTCCCGAGTCTCTGATGTGCCCTCTTTTGGCATAATTTTGATCGACTGTTCTCTACACTCAGTATTGTCGGCATTTGGCTCTTCGTTCATCTCTTTGTCTTTGTTTGGTCTCAGAATAAGCGAAAGAATAAGTTAATGGAAAAGCGATTCCTTTGAAGAGTTACTTATTTTTGTTCCTTTGCTTTAAATTTAAATATTGTAATAATTAATTGAATGCGCGTTCAATCAGTTATTCATTGATAGCAAACTTCACAAAAATAATTTCTATTTGAAACCTAATGTAGAATATTCACGAATCATCCAAAAGAATCTTACAAAGATCACATTGGTACAGGGTGAGTTTATGACAGATTTTCATATATTTAAAATATAATACTTAATCTCAAAATCTTATCATGCTTATGTGCTAGTTTCCAACAATCATAATAAGATTAAAACAGTTATTATTATTACTAATAATAGTTAATATATTAATTAGTTTCAGGGATTAAGGGTTCTCTCAAAGAGGGGTTAGTTGTCATTAAGAGACGTGATTTGTGTTACTACCGAAAGGCGCGAACGAATGCGTTGACAACAAAGTCGTGGAAATAACGAAAACAATTGATTTGATTATTGCTTTCAATTGACTTCTTTTAATCACTCTTTGATTAACAATGGATTCAATGAATACAAGCGGAGGATATTTTATGAGTCAATACGACCCGACCACTGGTGGTTCGGGTGGAGGCAGTGCTCCCCAAAGTGGAACCGATCGCAAGAATGTTGTGTCGGTTTCGTTGTCTCAAGTGATTCATTGGACGCGTAAAGACGACGGACTGGTTATCCATCGACAGAAGATTCACTCCATTGCCTGCATTGGAGTCGTCCTCTCTGTTGAAGAGTTGACCACAAAAAACATTTACACAATCGATGACCAGTCGAGAGGAGCGCCCATTGAAGTGCAGTACTGGAAGAATGAAGACTCCGATTGTCTGTCCCTTTGAGTCACTTATTATTTGGTGATATAATAATTGTTTGTATTTCTAGCGAACAGTCGATATGTGAGTCCACCCGTGGTTTTGGAGAATCAGTACATCCGAGTGATGGGTCAGCCCCGCTATGACGACAAGAAGCCATTTGTGGTCGCCTTTCGCATAGAGACGATCGCAGATCCGAATGAGATTTATATGCATTTCCTCGAAGTTATATCCGATTCTCTGGTCCTTCAAAGACGTAAAGTCCAAACCCTTTCCAATACAGTGTCGACCGGTTTGGCCAATAAGTCAATTACCTCTTCTAATGACACGTCGAGTACTAGACTTATGCAGGGATTCACTGAAATACAGAGAACTGTCCTCAACCTAATCAATCAAAAGAGCAATGAGTCGAGTGCTGGCATTAATAGACAGGAAATCGTTTCGTCAGTTCCAGGAGTCAACCAAAAAGAGATCGCAAAAGCCATTGACTTCCTCTCAAACGAAGGCCATATCTTCAGTACCATAGATGAGGACACTTTCAGATCAACCGACGCTTAAATTCATTCCTATTATTATGTATTCGTAAAACAATTTCTCATTTCTCTCAAAATTATTGTGTATTTCAAATATAAACAAATTTATTGAATGTTTTGTGCATTTCTTAGAGTTTCGAAATTTTTGTGACTAATTTTGTGTCAAATAATAGTTATTTTGTTTAAAAATGTAGTCAATAGGCAATAGTTGGCATCGATTTCACTATTCATTCAGCATTTGACTCACAATTTATCCAAATATTAAGGAAACAAAAGATTGAAGTAATGATTGGTTTCATACAAATATGACAATTGAGAGATAAAAGGGAGAAATAAACTGTAGTGCAGTCGATATAAATATAGCAGTTATACCTCTACTCTATTTCATCGGAAGTTAAGAGAAATTTTTTTTTGTTAACATTGAGTTCCGGCTAAAAGAGTTCGCTATAAATGCGTGCAAATTGTGTGAAATGAAAGTAATGTGCGATTCATTCAATGATTGGCTAAAAATAGGGTTTGATGTGAAGGCGTGCGCCTCTCGTCACTGTGGGGTCGGTTACGTCACTTGCATGCTCTGGGCTCATGATATGCCTTTGACAGTGCATTGGGTCAGACGCTGCTATTGCAGTATTGGATTCAATATTAGTGCAAAAGTGAACCGAACTCTACGTATGTCTGAATGTCTGCTCTCCATATCGTCTATCAGTACATCAGTTGTCGGCTCGGATTCGCATTTCTCTGACTTCTCTTCAAACGTGTTCTGACTTCACTTCAATTCATCTGTTATCGCAACAGTCCATTGAATTTGAAGACCAGTCCAACACTACATCTGAAGAATGGGAGTCAATAAGGTATTGATCACCACTTCCCCAATCGATTGGAATAAACAGAATATGTATTCGTGTAATGTTAGGCCGATCTCCACAACCAATTGGACTGTAGTCCACAACACGATACCAATGTTGTCCTCGATATGATGTCCGACTCGTGGTGTCCCACACCTAAACTCGTCGCAGAAGGTATTCATTTTTGATAATATTCTGCGCCTTTGATAACCAATTCTACACATACTGTATGTATGTATTACTGCACAGAATATTCTTGTGCTCACAATATATTAACGCTAATCGACTTCTCTCTACCATTGCTTTAATTGACTCTTCATTTCAATAGAAATAATTATTTATTGACTTTTTAATTGTTTTTCTTCTCAAATAACGTTTTCTTAAATATCAAGTTATTTGTGAGAATCCATTCAATTGTGAGCAACCGGTTTATTAAATGTCCGATTAAATGCTGATTAGGCGACACCGGCTCTCCACTAATCAATTCAAAGCATTTCTTAAATTAATTATTCAAATTCTAGTCAAGTTTTGGTCTCTATTCAAGGATTACAACGAATTCTTGAGTAGAAGTCTTGCTATGACTTGCGTTTGATATAAATGTCATTTTTATTGCTATTTATTAGAATCCATTCAAGTCTTGCGTTTCTATGAATGTAATGAACTTATTATATATTCAAATATATCTTATTTGCAATTATTTTGATTAATTGTCAAATTGATTGAAATATTAAAATTGAGTTTAAATGTTGAGCCATCAAGATTAGAATTGAGAAATGTAGCATACTCAATTACACTCATGTATATTCATGGCCTCAATCTCAGAGGGAGTCCGACGCCAAAGGTTTAAAACCGGTACAACGAACTACCATTTATTAATTCTATACTTCTCAATATGATTCCTGTACCTAAATGCCCTTGATCATTCCTCCTGGGAACGCAATTAAATTTCTTTACATGTACTTTTTTCTTAATCAAGATCTAATCTGGAAAATAGTTTTTTGGTTAACTAGTAAAATGATTTAAGAGATAGAGCTAATTGAGCATGACAATTCCATTGAATATGGCAACCAATTGAAAACTTGAATACATTTCGATATTTTTGTGCAATGCATGGCTTCTATTGTATGACTCATATTAGAGCTCTCTTTTATAACTCGTCGGCGATGGGGGGTTGGGTTGGGGGTAAGGCTCTGATGAAATATCAAGTATTGTTTCAATTAACAAATCAATAAAATAAATTGATCTTAAAGTCAAACTAATGGAAAACTCGGATATATTTTATGAGCAAACAAACGATTAATAACTCATAATATGCTCTCAAAGAATAACTGGGTTTTAGTTAATGTTTGCTTAACTTTCAACTTAGAAGTTTGTGAAACAAACAATTAAATAAGTTTTGCCTTGATTACTACCGCAGACAAATTAGAGACACATGAATCTAATTTAAGACACGAATTGCAACCATTAATTGAGTTCATTTGGGAAGAGTAGTGATGGGATAACTGCTAAGCTATTAAATGAGAACTGGATTCACATTCAGTCTATTTTTAGCCTAACTTATCATAAACTGATGTTTGAGATATCATTTGCATTAATATTAACATTGATTTTGCAAAATGTTTGCTATCATTATGTTTGACACAATTAATGCACGCTTTTATCAAATGACAAACAATTTGATTCGCATTTTGTGGCCAAAGAATGTCAACTCCTGTCAGTCACTTACGTACAGACGTGCAGAAAGACTGACAGCCATTTGTAAGGAGATATTCTAATTACCAGAATTGGATTCCGGGTTCCGATCGCTTTAGTTTCATAAAATCCTTGAACAAAGTCATCTCAATTTGATATTTGTTTTATATCTTTTAAACGCTTGTCTTTTAGCACAGCTTTAATTTATTAATACATTATTAAACATTTGAATATTTAATATTCAGAAAAGCACTCAAAATGTTTTTGTATGCGCTTTAAAATTAGCTCTTTTAAAGTTCACTCCATTTGCACAGACTTTGCCAACCATTCCTACCTTAACAACAATATTCATTAATATCCACATAAATTCAAATGAGTTTCAATAATTGTAATGAATAACCCTTTTATAAATAGGACTCTTATTTAAGAATATTAATAATCAAATGAATTTTGTCTCAAAAATATTTACTGAAAATGAATCTAAAAATAATCTAAGAATTCGAAGGAAAAACACGATATTCTGTGCAATCGACTTATGTAATCATAAAATGCAATCGAAGTTAACTAGCACTATTTGAGACAGGTCAGATAATTATTTTATTAGTCCTAACATTAAATATTTGCAAACATTTTAAGACTAATGAGAGGCAATTGTATACTCTTGTAATATTATAGTGTTGCCGCAAGACTCTTGCTTAACTTATCCATCAAATATTGATGGATTATTTTTAAAGTTATCTCTACTTTCTTTTAAATTGAGATTTTTAATGAATATCTTAAAGAAATGAAAAATTGAATCAAATGCGAGTCAATGTCCTCTAATTAATGCCAAACTTTGAATAGAGTGATAATTTGGTGATAATACTGATTACCATTATTTAAGAGCCATTCTTAACACGTGTTTAATTTTTTTTACAGAATCTGATTTGAGTGGAAGAGAAAAGTTTAAAAGGATTTCGATTAATGTTCTGAAGTTTATATCTCTTCTCGTTTTACTCTATTTCTTCATCTGTTCGCTTGACTTCTTGAGCTCTGCCTTTCGTCTGGTGGGGAGTCGTGCGGCGGGAAAAATAATATCCGACAGCGAACTGCTGAAAAACCCAGTCGTGGGCCTTATGATTGGTGTCTTGGTTACTGTATTGGTTCAGTCCTCATCCACTTCCACATCAATTGTGGTGACCATGGTTGGATCCAACAGTGAGTACTTCACAGATTATGAGAACATAAATTATTTATCCTTGCTAATTGAAGGTCGATTTAATTGATTAATTAAGAATTTTGGGTCTCTTTCGTAAGAGGTTTCACCCATTTTTTATTGCCATTGAGTTTTCAGGGATTTCTAAATTTTAAAGGAATTTGAGGGGAATTTCTACTGATTTATTGAAACCTGTTTTACAGATTCTTAACACCATTTGAATTACTGCTAGATTCTTTCTGTGATATTATTAAATGATCTATGTAGCTTTAACTCTAAAAATCTTTATTTAAAATAACTCCCGAAGAACTTGTTCTTAAAAAGTTATTTATTGATGGCTTAAAACTTTTTTCTTTAGTAATTCGAGTTCGAGAGGCCATTCCTATTGTGATGGGCGCTAATATCGGCACTTCTGTAACCAATACTATTGTGTCACTCATGCAATCGACTGACAGGAATGAGTTTCGATTGGCTTTCGCTGCGGCCACTGTTCACGATATGTTCAATTGGCTGACAGTTATGGTTCTCCTGCCAATCGAGTCGACCACTCATTACTTGGAGTACCTGACCGACCAAATAATATCGGGTCACTGGGAGACCGATAAGTCGACGAACACTGAGTTCTTAAGTCGAATCACTAAACCTTTCACTAAATTAGTCATTCAATTGGATAAGAAAGTACTGAATGAGATCGCGAGTGGAAACGAGACAATTGACAAACCACTGGTCAAAATGAGCAATTCGTTATTTAGCATGATCAATTTGAATGACACCATGACAGGAGTCATTCTACTTATAGTATCCCTCGTTATGCTATGCGTATGTCTGGTGCTTATGGTTAAAGTACTCCACTCTATGCTGAGGGGACAGATAGCAGTTGTGATTAAGAAGACTATTAATAGAGACTACCGGTTCCCGTATTCAATACTTGTCGACTATTTGGCAATTCTTGTCGGATGCGTCCTAACTATTTTGGTGCAGAGCAGCTCAATATTTACATCAGCGCTCACCCCATTGGCTGGCATTGGAGTTATATCTTTAGAAAGGATGTATCCCTTGACACTCGGCTCTAATATTGGCACCACCACTACAGGTCTGGCTATTGCTTTCATAATAAATAGAGTAAAATGTTTGAAAATAATTGTAATTTTAAATAACAGGCATTTTGGCGGCACTGGCGGCCGACTCAGGCAGTCTTAAGAGTGCTCTACAGCTGGCGTTTTGTCACTTGGCTTTCAATATTTCGGGAATCCTATTATTTTACCCTGTTCCGTTTATGCGATTCCCGATAGTATTGGCCCGTTTCCTGGGGAACGTGACTGCAAACTACCGGTGGTTCAGTGTTTTCTACTTAATTATGATGTTTTTCTTATTGCCGTTAATTGTGTTCACGCTGTCAATGATCAGCATATGGGCTCTGGCAGCCGTCGGCGGACCCTTTCTGTTAATAAGTTTTGCTGTGATCGCCATTAATATAATTCAACGAAAAAGACCGAGTCTTCTGCCACTGCGGTTACAGAACTGGAACTTTTTGCCCCTTTGGATGCATTCATTGGATCCAATCGATGAAGTGATTGCAAAAGTAGTGGAGAAGTTTTCGTGTCTGGCCTGTTGTGTGGGCGTCCAGTCGAGACACGATTCGGCAGCTTTGGGCCATCCGACCAATCAGTCACAGCTTCATATATTGGGGACTCTCAACAACTCGAACAGTAGTACTCAACTGAAGCACATCTATGAGAACGACGGATATATATTGCACTGGGAGTCCATCGAACTCAACAAACAACTCCAGGAAAAAGAAGTGACAAATCTTTGATACAATTGTTCGGAGTTTAGGCCATTGTTTTGTAAATAAGATAAAATCACCGAATATTTATTCATTGGTTTTTAAGAATAAACTTCTCATCCGTTTATATATTCTTCAAAAGTATAACCACTTTTTCATTCAAATTTTGAACTCAAATCCCATTCAATTGAATCTCAATTTTTTTAATTTAATTCCAAACTATTTCTTAGGTTTTCGTTTAGTTTTTAGCAATTTTTCAATTTATTTAAAGTTTTTATTTTAATTTATTTTAATTAGTTTTTAATTTAATTTTAGGCCCGAAACTGATTTTATTTTTAATTTAAACTCATTTTTGAAATATAAATAATTGTAATTACAATCAGATTATATTAAATACAATCAAAAGATATTTTGCTTAAGAATATTGAATAAAATTCTGTTTTTACACTATATTTATGCAAAAGAAAGCATTAAATTTGAAATTTAAAAGTACTTCTCATTTGTGATAAAATGTTTAAATCAATGAATGATTATTAAGACTATTTGTAAATACAATTAAATGATTTAAATCTTTTTGTAAATATTTGTAAATTTGATTCAAATATTGATTTTGTGCTAACATTCCGCTATTGAATCAAATTGTAATAACACTTCAAAACTGATTGATTTTGATTTGTCTTCCTTTCAATGAAGTTTCAGAACATTTGAAATAAAAGATGAGATTTACTTCAATTTCCAATAAAATTTATTTTAAATATATTTGAATACCAAATGAAATATGAATTACAAATAAATATCGAATAAAAAAATCAATTTTGAGTCAAATATTTATCTTAAGCTAATGAGAGACTCCGGAACGGACAGAATGGACTGATTCGGATGACCCCTTTCTCAGTACTTTGGACCCACTGCTGGAATCGACAGGGTGTTCTGACTTTGGTTCAACGAGTCCGGACATTCCAATCTTAGTGCTATTAGAGCCGGAAGTTGAGGCGCCCTCCGAAAGAATTTTTGAATCCGGTTTAGATTTGTGTTCTACAACTTCGGGGTCGGGACCACCGCCCGACTTTCGGCCTAAATATAATGCACATTAAATTAAAATCATTGAGTTCTTCATGTCTTACAGCAAATAATGGCGATAATTATGATAACGATTATGATAACAATAATCACAATAATGATAATCCACAAAATGCCACTGGATTTAGATGACCCTGGCTTCTCTGATGTTGTTTCTGGCCCTCGACTACTTTGATCAGTTTCAGTCTTTTCAGTGTCAACGCTTTCAGTATTATCTTTTTGAGGCGTTTCAGTTTGAGATGTTCCTGGGTCACTCTCTGTAGTTCCTGTATCATTCCCCGGAATGACGTTTGAATTGGAGCCCTGAGTTGGGAAATTGGAGTCTAACAGAGGACTGTCTCCGTCACAATTGAAAAATTTTCTGACGCTATACTATTGGTTGAAAAATTGAGTGAATAATTGAGAAATACTTTGATTAAAGAGAAATACAGTTTCAATTTCGTGGACCATTCCCGTGGCACTAACGAGGAGTTTATAGAACATATCTTCCGACAAACCAAAGAACTTTCCCTTCCAGTCAATGAGTGCGGTGTAAGTCCTGTTTGTGCCAAATATTATAAATTTATCGTTAAACTCTCCCGTTGTGGCATTGAAAGTGTGGAAAGCCATGAAGTTCCCTCCGCTACCAATGCAGGCGATGTATAGAAATTTGGTGGTCTCATCGAAAGTCATGCCTTCATAGCTATCGATGGTTTTATTTGTTAAGTCAACCTGAGGCCAAAACTTAGGGCCCGTCAACATCGCCTCCGTTAGCAAACCCCAGGGCATTTTGGTATTATCGTCGATGGAAGTGAGGTCCATATTTAGTAGTGCTCTGTAAGCCTTGTAAGCAAATTTATTGCCAAATTGCCCCACGAAAAGCACCATATCTTTGGCTTTTTTGTTATTGCCTGTTTCTCCGAAATGGACAGCACTGATCACTTTCTTTAATTTGATATCTAATTGATTGAAGTTATAATTTATTACAAGGAATGAAAAAAGTAGTGAATCTCAACATAGAAGCACATACTTTTGCCCAGCATATCCTCGGTTTTCTGTTTGGCTGAGAACTTGAAGTCATTTGAACCGATAGTCACTCTCCCATAGGATTCTTCGTCACCGAAATAGATATCATTGTGAATAATGAAGGCTCGGCTGAAATTGACTGCATTCTGACAATAATCATCGGAAGTCGACTGACTATTAGCTCTGATTACCATAAGAATAAGAAGTGATAATAAGGAATACAAAGAAGTCCTCATTTTGCTTATGAATAAACGGTAATAATGTCCTTTCAATTGTTATTCTGTGTTCGCTTTTGAATCAGTTTTGTTAGAATCGCGAGACATTCAACTCATTCCTATAGTACTTTCCAAAAGTCCCAGACCAAAGAAATGTTAAATAATAATGAATTCCAAGAGCGAGGTAAAAATTCTAGTTTTGTAAAAATGAGATAATAATACAGCGTTTTATAGTAGTCTTAACTCCTTTTTGCAAAACTAAAATTTTGATAAATCCGTTGAAAAACTGAACCCGAGCCTCGAATTCATTATTGTATAACATTTCTCTGTTCGGGGACTTTTGGAAAGTACTATATATAACTGTTATCTATTGTCAAAACATTTTATCACAATATAAGAAATTAGTCTTAATATGAGTGAAGAGAAAGAAGAGATTAGACAAGGATTAGATTCTCGCGAATTGGAGGAACAAATCAAATCTCTGAAACTTGAAGACAAAGAGAATGAAAATACGATTGAAGTGAACTCACAGACAGATGATGTGATAATGTCTTCCTTCGAGGATAGTTCACTCGATTTCGTCTCTAATTTATCGTTTTGTTCTTCAATGGATTCATCCTTTTCTTCATTACAACTATCAGAACAATCGGCAGAATTATCTGAATTTGATATCTCTATGGAGTCACTTCAGTTGAGTCCAGTAACTCCTCAAGAAATCTTAAGATCCGATTTGATGTCCTCTTCAGATCAAACTGATGATAGCAATCGTATTTCATTCATCCCTGATATGAATGCAGAGGATGTCCTTTTCAGCCTTAATCAATCAAAATTGAGACAATTGGTGTCACCATTCTTTGAGATATCACATCTGACCACTCTTTGTCAGCGAAAAACTCTCAACACATGTGATAAAAATCCAAAGCTTTCAGACCTGAAGAACATCCGAAATAGATGTTCGAAAATTCCAAAAGATTCGGAGGAAGTGGTCTGTGGTTACTATACTTCTGATGATCCAAATGATGAGGGATTGGATCACTTTAACATGGCTCATTCAGAGGACACCAACAAAGAAAGCCCGTCCAATAAGAACCAAAATAGCAAAACAAATCCAGAAAAAGAAAGTGAAAAAAATTTAACTTTTATGACACCCGAAGAGCGGATCGATTTTTACGAGAATTCTCCGATCATTACTGAGACCACTCGGACTGCAGAGTTGGAAAAGTATATTAACGATATATATCTAGAAATGTCTTCAGAGAAAAAGAAGAAAATTGTCACTGAGTTAAGTACAACCGTTACTCAACAACCGAAGAATCCAGAAGAACAGCACATCGAAGATCTGATTAGTACTGTTTACTCCGATTATACCTCCGGACGAAAGAAAGAAATTCTTGAAGCACTTAAAGAACCGAAGAGTGAGAGACAACAGAGCAAAGATGTCGATAATATGGAGGAACTCATTGATAAACTCTATTCGGGATATTCATTGAGTCGAACGATCGAAGCGACAAAAAATGGAAAAACAAGTCAATCATATAATGAGACACAAATTGGTTCCCAATCGCAGACACTTTTGGAAAAACAAAACTTTTCTGACACTCCAATGCCATTCGAATTCAAAGTACAGGAGGTTCATTCGAAGGAGCTTGGTCTAAATTCAAACCAAAACTTGCTCTTATCTAATGAAACACCTCAACAACCTACTGATTCGCGTAAAATGCAAGAAAACACCAGTTCCTCGACACTATATCGTAGACTAGTCGAAGACAAGCGGAAATTAGATGACACTCCAATGCCATTCGAAGACAAAGTGAAAAGAAATTCGAAAGAGCTTGGTCAAAACTCAAACCAAAACTTGCTCCCATCTATTGAAGCACCTCAACAATCAACTGATTCGCATAAAAAGCAAGAAAAAACCAGTCCCTCGACACCTGATTCTGGATTAATCGAAGGAAGGTGGAAACCCGCTGAAGATCCGATAGAGCCCCGACCAGCAAAGAGAAATCCTGCCAGGAATGTCCCAAAAGTAGACCCCAACAAATTCTATCGGACCAAAGAAAATAGGGATCAATAGACCGAAGATATTAAATATTTACAACTCTTTAACATTTCATTGAAGACTCGATTTGATAACAAAATTTGATTGAATTCTGAAATTTTATTCGAAAGAAAACTCAATAAATCAAAAATTAATTCAGTTTTTTATAATTCGATAATTTGTATCAAAACATCGGAAAACATTTTTTTTGGATAATATCTTTATATTAATTGACTGGAAATACAAATATAATTCTCTGGATATAAACCAACTCTTAATTGACTGAAAATAATAAGAATGTGTGGACTAGTGTTCAGTCAATAACTTTAAGGTTTGCATATCGTTTGTGATCAATGGCTGATCTCATCATCGAATAGGCACTCATTTTCTCCAAGTCTTCAGTCTTCAAAATGAGAGCCAACTGTTGACCAGAATATCCCGCCATTAGAGCGGCTCCATATTCATTGATTTGGACGGGAGTTGATGTCAACGAAGAATTTGATCTGAGGTTCCAGAAGATAACGGCAGGCATTTTAAAGCCGGCGCTTTCGTACTGGAGTTTTGCCGCTTCGAAGTTAGTTAAAGAAGTTCCGGGAAATGCAGAGTCAAACTCCATGTCAGTGAAGATAATCAGCAATTTAGGCAATTGTTGGTCAGTGAGACGCTGTTCCGTGGCTTTGGACAGAATCAACTCAAACACTTTATTCAAATTTGTGTTATACCCCCACGACATCTCTTTTATGGACTTTAACTTTCCGAGGAATGTCTCCTCAGGACTCACGGCATGGAATTCTGGCGTTTCATGAAATGTAATACACAGCGAATTCCAGGGTTCAGATGACAAAGACATCACCAAAATTGTTAGACCAATGGCTGCACTCATGGGCTCCCCATCCATAGAGCCACTCACATCACAGATGGCCACTGCATTGTCCAGAAGACCGCCCCCTAAATATTAAAAAGATTATTAAATAACTTAATGGAGAACTGACTGTAATTACCTTTTTTCTGAATATCTTCAGTGAGTGAAAGCCATTGTTTTTCAAGAACTTCTTTCTCGAGTTCCATATCTTTAGGCTGTTGGCCGTCAATCATATAAATGTGTTGCTCTAAGATTTTGATACCCCTGTCCACCAATTCAATCGGTTTAAGAACAGCTCCGGCTATGGTCTTCTTAGAGGCCAAGAACTCCTCAAATCTCTGTGAGTCGTGTTTTATAAACAACGACTTATTCTTCTGCATACACTTCGAGGCAACTCTACTGTACTCTATTTGAGACCAGAGTTGGGCAGACATATAGACTTCCGGTATTTTCAAATACTTTCGTAGAGGAGAACAGACTTCTCGTTGATAGAAGTCGGCCACAAGACTCGGCTTATTCTTTATTTCAGTTTTGTTCATCAATTCGCACAATCGTTGACCGATCTGTCCGCTAATGAAGAGGTATTTGTCGAAATGATGCCGATTAGTGGGCGCCCACTTTCCCGCCAATGAAATCGATTTACTCGTTTTTGACATTTTTGTCAAATCTTTGTTCAATTGCTGTGCAAACAATTCAACGATTTTATCATAAAGTTTGCGATATTTCTCATCACAATTATATCGTTTTTGTGCGAAATGTCTGCGGCTATTCTCAAGTGCTTCAGCTCTGGTCGGAACCGTTTGGACCACTTCTTCATCATTTTCCTTATTAGAGACGTCTTCAATATCTGTGTCTTCTGATTGTGTTGTCTTTTCTGCGTCTTTAATGGCCTTCCTTTGCATTTGTCTCTCTTTTCTGATAAATCTTAAGACCATTTTGTCGTAAACGGGGAACGACTTCTTCTTCTTGTCCTGTCCTCTCATTGGTCTCATTGGTCCTCTCATTGGTCTCTCTGTCTTTACTTTCTTCTTTCCGTCGTCTATAGCCATATATTCAGGAATGAGTCCATCGAAGAGCAGAATAATCAACAAATGGAGTAAATCTTTCCAATAACCGAATTCAACCAATTGTTCCAAATTCGTGACTAAAGTCTTGTAATGATTTTGGAAGACCCAAACCAAAGACATGTGATATTGTCTACGAATACCTTTCCCATTACGACAGTCTCGAAGATATGCAATTAGTCTTAATGTGTCCAATGGATGGCATTCCCACGATTTGCCCAATAAATCAATTGTCTTATCTTCGGCGGCGTCTTCAGTGATATGAAAGAAGAAATCAACCCTCGGATCAGATGAAGTGGAATAAGTAGGCGCACAGTTCTCTGTCAAAGTGCGAACGGGTGCTTTAACAGGTGCTCTAATAGGAGCAACTCTGGCTCTTTTTGCTCGGCCTCTCATTATTACACTCAATGTAATTGTCAACCAATTTGTTTGAAGTCTACGTTCGACTAACGCACCAAACGATAGATTGAAAAGTGTTAATAACTTGCAATAACTTGCAGGTTGCTATTTTGCACTCTCCATAGATACCAACCAATGTATGAACAGGGTAACTCCCCTTTTCTAATATAATGCACTTTAACTTTGTAATGTGAGAAAATTTGTGAGAGAAATTGATCTTGACATAACTACCTATGAAACAAATACAATAAGTGAACATTGAAAGTGAACTTGATACTATCATACTATGATACTATGGATGCCCTTAAGTGACACTTTGGTGAACCAATTGGTGATAGTTTGGACTGAATGGTCACTTTGAGTACTGAATACGTATTTTGTGTTCGCATTGAATCATATGTTGTGTCGTAAACACTCTGTGAATGACATGATGTGTCACTTCAGACAAATGTAAACAAAACACTCTTTTAAGCACTGATTTGTTAACAATATTTGAAATCCATTTAATTGATGTCAGAATACAATACAATGGTTTGAGTGACACTTTTTGTCATATTTTCTCTAATGTTAGCAAACATTTAATCATTAATTAAAAGTGTAATTAAGAGCTGAAAAGATGTCTGAATTGAGTCCAAACGAACGCAAATTTCTTGAAAGTGTTCAGCAATGCTATCAACAGTTGGCCACTGAGGCCAAGAAGAAGCACTTCCCCATCAAAGAGGTTTACCATTAATTTGTTGCTATCTTTATATTCATTGATTTGTTGTCCAAAGGCTTCGGAGTCGGGAATCGTTAAGATTAGAAATGTCTCCAAAAGACAACAAAACTTAAGAATTGCTTTAATGAGTGAAAGCGCGGAACTAATGGAACCCTTTTTTATGGGATGTGATACTAAGGTCTCCAAAATGGTCCAGATTTCGCTCAATGCCATTCAAAAGCTCATCATATTTGAAGCCGTGTCTGAAGTAAGTCTATCCCTATTTTGATTAATTTAAGATATTCTGTCCTCTTAATAGTCAGCCGCTAATAATCTGCTTAACTGTTTGTGGAATTTGATGGAAAGCGGTGTCGAAGAACTAAAAGTGTTGCAAACAATCACTTTATTGATAACAACTAATAACTTAGTTAAGAGCGAAAGTCTGGCCAAAGCGCTGTCCCTTTGCTTTCGGCTTCACTTTACGAAGAACTCGACGACAAACAACACGGCGTCGGCCACTATTCGACAGTTGGTTTCCGCTATTTTTGAAAGAGTCCAAAATGAAGATAAAACGCCAAATGAATGTGAGTTCCCATCCGTTATATCCGTTTTATTTATCAGTGATTTGTTGACAGCAAACAAAGTCCACGACATTAAGTTTGATGACATAAAGAGTGGCAAATATACCCCCATTTCATTACAACCCTCCGCTTCGGACGCATTTTTCTTCTTTCAAGTAAATTGAATTTTAAATAATTAATGTTTTGAAACACATTTGTGGCCATTGGTTAGGATTTGGTGCAATTGGTTAATGCGGAACAACCTTTTTGGCTGACAGGACTCACAGAAATGACCCGAACCTTTGGTTTAGAACTGTTGGAACTTATCTTCACTTCATTTCCTGATGTCTTTTATAAGGTTTGAAGTCTTCTTTTAATCTCTTCATTAATATTTGTTTCTTTGAAAGCACGAAGAGTTTAGTTTCTTATTGAAGGAAAGGGTCTGTCAGTTAGTGATTAAGTTATTCTCTCCAAACACTAAACTCCGAACACAAGCATTGAATTTACAGACAAATTCAGTTCAATCTACAGACAAACCTTTTTGGCCGATAACTGTTCGGCTCTTAAGAATTGTATCGATTTTGATTCAAAAGTTCTATATAATGCTGGTATGGATTGTCTGTCGACACAAATATTTCATTTATTTCTTTTGACAGATAACCGAAAGCGAAATATTTTTGTCACTTTTGATAAAATCATTGGAAGCGGACAAACCTATTTGGCAACGTATGTCCTCTCCATGTATTAAACTAAAAGACTATAAGTTATAACAATAATTTTATTGACTTCAGGTTCTATGGCTTTGGAAGCGTTATATAAAATGATCCAGCCTCAACTTATCAGGTGATTATCTTTATATATCTATTCCTTCTAATCTGTTATCCTTTCAGCTGTTTGTGTCGATTCTATGATATGAAAGTAAGATTGAGTGCCTTAACACAAATTTATATTAACTCTTGTATACACTTTAGCCCCATTCCTCTAAAATATTCCGGGATATCGTCAATGCGTTATGTATTTACATAAAATCTCAGTTTCTTTTTGTGGACTCGTCTACGACTCAAAGTCTGATCGCATCGATTGTGAACAATAACAACACTTCAAACCCAAGTGTTGTCTCCGCAAACAATTCTTCGATCAACTCTTCTCTCAATTCTCTCTCCAATACGAATAGTCCGACGCCGGCCTTCCTATTGAGAGGAGTTTATATTCCATTACTTTTCAATACAAACAAAATTAAATACAAGCCTTTCTTTATCGAACAATTGGACAAATTAGAGGCCCCGACAGCTCCTGAAGGTCATGGACTGTCGTCAGCCTTTGCCTGTGTTTTAGAAATAGTTGAATGTCTGACAATAGTAATTGATTCAGACGTACAAAATGTGAAGGATGTTAACCAACATTTAGAAGCCGTCACTAATATGAGTGAAGAGACGCGACTTCTTCACGAAAACCTTTTAAGCGCTTCGTAAGTATTGGTTTCGCAAAGATCTTAACCCTATTAACCATTGGATCTAATTCTGCAGATGTTGTGGTATTTTAGGAGCTTTTTCTCTCCTATTGGATGCGTCCACAGATGAGTCGGTGACGGAATTGATTTTAGATAAAATGAAAAAATTAGGTAAAACTCTTTTGTCAATATTCTAGTAAAATATAGTTAAACTTTTCAACAGCGGGTTTATATGGTATTTATGAGTTGGATGAGGCCAGGGATGCGACTTTGACTTCCATCTGTAAATCTTCTTTACCTCCAAACTACTCCCTTTCTGTTCTAACTCTAAGTCAATCGACTGAAAGTAAGACTAAGTCCGGCCGTAAAACTAGTTTTGACACAACGAACACAATTAATATAACAAATTTGATTTCTCAACAAAATTCTCAAAACATTTCCGGTTCTTACCTGAGTGCCAACGACTCGAGCGAAACCAGACAACAAGTTATAGCTGTAGGAACTCCATTGCCCTCACCATCTTTACCGCAGAATTTGCAACAGGGACCAGTTATGGTGAGCTCTAATAAATTGGTTGACCTATTAATTGATTATTTCTTCTGATAGTTAACCTCAAAAAACCTTCAGTGCATGAATGGTATACCTCTTGAAAGTACTGCAAATATTAATTATTTGATTGAAATGTACAGCTATTCTGAGTGTTGCCAATAGTCACGGATCTGTTCTGAGTGAGAAGTCATGGCATATAATTCTAACCACTTTACAGCACTTGGTTTGGATTCTGGGTCTAAAGCCTACAAATAATGGTTTGTTAAAAGTGGGCCGAACCGGCACAGAAGCCGGTGCCTCAACCAATGCATTGATTACCACCGCAGCCATGTCTGACCTCCCGATGTTGTCCACTATGTTGTCGCGTCTTTTTGAGTCATCGCAGTAAGTGTTCTATAATTTTATGCTATTCTCTGATCGTTTACTTCTGAAGACCTATTAATTGACTTTAACTCCACTCCTTTCCATCGCTATCTGTTAGTTATGCTTCTGTAGGGGATCTGTTGTCACAGGTTTTCCAGAGCTCTCAGTAAGTGCTTAAGTCTCCTCTTTTGGGTTCATTTCTTATTTAATAATTTTGTCCGTATTTTCAAATTTTCCTTACATTTGCAAAATATTTGTAAAGTTTTTGAGTGAAAACTGATTTATTTGTTTGACAGATATTTAAGGACAGAATCGCTATTAAATTTGGTGAATGCTTTGGTCAAACTATCGCAGGAATCAATGGATATCGCATACAATAATCGCGAGCCTTCTTTAGTAAGTTTTAATTCGTATATAAATGAATGTCTGATTGAATGGATGTGTTGTCCATCAGTTTGCTGTCGCAAAGCTGTTGGAAACGGCAATCGTTAACTTATCCCGAATTGACATCATTTGGAAACAAATTACTTCACACTTTTTAGAAGGTTTTCCTTCAAATTATTTTAAGTGAATTTGATTTAATATTTTGTCTCTTAGTTTGCACTCATCCTCACATAAAAATGAGGGAATGGGGTGTCGAAGCGCTGTGCAATTTAGGTGTGATCTCATTTATTTATACACTTATAAAGAAATATATTTTATTTGAATTGAAATTATAGTGAAGTCAACTCTGACTCAAACCCATTCGGATAATGAGCCGAAAGAACCGGATAATAGGGACACGATTTCAGTGAAACAATTTATGTTTTTGGCTCCACTCCAAGAATTGTCTTTTATAAGTCATGCAGACATTCGCCAAAAGCAGTTGGATTGCACCCTTCAAATATTGCAATCGACTGGCGATTCCTTAACGTATGGTTGGCCACAAATTTTTGAAGTGGTCGGTGCTATTAATGAGACACAGAACGAAAATTTGGTTCGTCTGTCGTTTCAATGCCTTCAACTAATTACCGCTGATTTTCTGGCTTTGGTTCCCTCTAATTGTCTCATACTATGTGTGGATACGACGGCAAAGTTCGGGTCCCAAACTCAAGAACTGAATGTATCCCTCACTGCAATTGGGTTGTTGTGGAATATCGCAGACTATTTGCATTCAAATCAAAATAAAATCAAATCTCTTTTGGAACAAAATACTAGTAATCAGGAATTGAATGAAACTAATGATCAAAATGGTGTCAAACTTGATTCTAATCCTTTCGACTCCTTATGGATGGCTCTCTTCACTCGATTGGGGTATTCTTTTGAACCCTTATACTTTTGATTGACTTTTATCTAATTTTTTTTAGTGATCTATGTATTGATTCTCGTGCCTCAGTTCGCAAGAGTTCAGCGCAAACCCTGTTCTCGACTCTAACAACACACGGGTCTATATTAGAGGCCAAGACATGGAAATCTGTTCTTTGGAATGTTTTGTTTCCACTTTTGGAAAGAGTGAAAGCACTGTCCGGTACGGCCTCAAGTGATAAGATAACAGACAGCAAATTGATGGGAAGCGGGGGATCAGCCATTATAATACATCACTCACGAAACACAGCTCAGAAGCAATGGTTTGACAATTGTTACAAATTTAATCAATTATTATAACGAGTCGTTTAAATAGGTCTGAGACCCAAGTGTTGGTCCTGTCGGGTGTTTCCCGCATATTGAGTATAAAACTGGATCTCCTCTTAAATACGGAAGACTTCTATAAGACGTGGACTCTTCTCTTGGAATTCATAGAGACGTCAGCTCTGAGCAGAAATACTGAGGTCTCGCTGTCGGCTCTCAAATGCTTTCAAGAAATTCTTTGTTTGACTAAATGTGCAAATCATGAATCCGAGCAAAACGGCGCTCAAACTCTATGGGACGCCGCATGGAATTCATGGTTTGTGTAGAAATACATTTGTTTTAATTTAAATTCATTTAAATATTTCTGTTCTTTAGGTATAATATCGGTTATACGACAACACAAATGAAAGATATTCTGAGCGAAACATCAGATGTAAATAAGAACTCAGACTTAAGTTCGATATACATCCCATCGCAAGCATTTCTGACTTCACTCATTCAGATATTCCCCTATTTATTCATTCATATTAAACATAAATTCTCTGAAAGGTTTGTAACAAAAGGTTTATTCACTTTTCCTAACATTTATTGAAATTTTAGAGATTTCTTTAAGTTATCGATTGTATTACAAAATGCAATATCTGTGCCATTAATGAACTCTGACGCCAGTCTCCCGTATATGATGTCCCTAACAATGAGCGAACCATTGACTCCATTGCAAGAAAATATTCTCTTTGTTTTGGAAACTCTACAAAAGGAGATATTAGTCGACTCAGAGCTCTACTCTCTGTTACCATCAATTTTCAACCAATACTTAGCCCTTTCCTACTATTCCGTAAATATAAGTGAGTCTTCATTTCATTTATACTCAAATACTTTATAATTACTTCGAAAAACTTTTTCAGTTCCGCCACATTTGCAGACGTTCTCAAACTCTCAGATCAGCCCTCAATTCATTAGAGTTAGTAAAATATGAATTAATGGAAATGACATTAATTGTATCAATTGTTTACCCAAAGGCCGAAACATCTGTCCTCAACGCTAACACTTACACTGCTTTTGGTGAAAGAGCTCTGAAAAATGCGTTATCTCTCTATCAAAAGACGGCAAACGAAACGATTGTCATTAAGAGTCATATAATTCATTCAATTATTAAGGTTTACTTATTATTAAACCAATCATTTGACTAATATTTGATTCTTATCTCATTAGACTCTCAAAATGCCGTTATGTATGAAGTATTCCTGTCCTTCACAGACAACATGGAAATTAGCCGCCAATGCTTTATTGACAGTTCTTCAAATAGGCCTTCCTGTGGCCCGCGCTAATGGTATGACTTCCTTTGGGTTTAGGCATTTATTTTCATGTTTTTATCGAATAGTGTCTGACTTTATCCGAATTTGGGGCGATTTGGCGCTTTGTTTCGAAGGCTTTCTATTCCCGGCCTCAAAGCCATCGTCTACTCAAACACTAGAAGAACAACAATTTGATGAATCATTAGATGTCAGAGTCGTTGAACTGATTCGCGATTCAATTATGCCGTTCGCCGCACAGATTCCCAAAGAGTTTGTTTTGCAAATCGTTTCTCTTTTGAACAAAGGGTCCATTCATTCGGCGACAAACAGTTCTCCCGTCGGTCTGTCATTTGTTACTCATTTGATTGCAAATAATTTTATTGAAATGGTTTTATATAATCGAAAGATACAGAATCGACGCGAAAGTTACGCGAAGAGTTCGCCCGAACCTGTTTTGAGACTTTACTTCAGTTCTCATTTTTGGGTCCAAAGGGAAATCCAGGTCTTTTCATTCAGAACTCTGGAACTGAATTTACTCCCGACCACAGTATTGGAATTGTTAATAAAATGGCCGTCACTTCAATACTTCAACGCTTTAATGAAGTAGTCATCAGATATGTTGAGGATGAGAAGCTTTGTCCCTGTCCTCTACCAAGGTTACTTTTTAGATAATTATAACTTTGGATTTATTGTTTGAAATGTCTTCAGGCATAGAATGGCAGAAATATCTTTCGTATTGAAAGCATTGGCGACACTAATAGTATCGTTAAAGAAGGCACCGATCGATAGCGTCGAGCCTCAAGTCTGGGATTTATTGATACGTCTGTACCCGCATATAGTCGACTGCACCACTTCTAACTCAGTTCAAGTGAATCGATCTCTTCGGGAAGTTTTGCATCAATACTCAGATCTGTTATCTCCACCGCAGTCTACATCTCAAAGGAGTTCCCTTAAGAATGGCTGTTGAGGTTTGCAATGATTGGAATCTCTAAACAATAATTCTTACCATTAATTGAAATGAAGTTATAGTCAAACAAATTCTATATATTATGTCAATTAAATTATTTTCTAATCGCTTACATCGAGTGTTGAAATTGATTATCAATTTATTATTAATGAAATAAAATGATATAATTTATTCAAATGACAATATTCTGGTTATTACCCCAGAGCAGTAAGGGAAAACTTGTGGGTATCGGCAGTTATTACGTAAAAACATGAAAAATACCCCAAAATGTGTGGCGAAATTTGTGCGTTTACTCTCAATGATGACATCACATTGTGTTGCCGCTCATGTGATGAAATCATATGAGTTTAAATTCTCACATACATAACGCACGTCTGTTTTGCTACCCATTTTAATATGTGACGAAAATCTGCCGACACGCCTAAGTTTTAACTTACTGGACTACAGGGAGGACGGTATTCCCTCTATGGCCGACCCTGCTTTTAATTAAGCTCTTATAAAATTTTTGTTACAATGGTCATTTTAAAACTGTCTATTTCATTCTTTACAATATGAATCAAATAGTTTAATGACTTTTTCTATTATAAAGGGTGTTCAAACAATATCTTGACTAATTCTTGCATTTGATAGGTTGCATTGTTGAACACCCTTTATATAAAAGAATCAGTTTCAAATTTATGTGTAGTAGCGTATTTTTTAGACAAATAATCATTAGGCAAGTTGTTCATAGGCGAATTGTCCGTGACCCATTTCTGAGTGTCACTCATACTCTCCTTTTGCAAAAGGTCTATGACTGCAGTGAAACATTAAGTTGTGGTCCGAATTAAATTATTTTCAATAACTCTTTATTAGTTGGACATTTGAATCTCTGCAGGATCAATTTTATGGTTCACTTAATGAATGGTGACTTTTCATAAGCCTTATAAGTTATAACGATGTGTCTCAAGTCGAGAAAGTTTATGCTTTTAAAGCGATACCATTTGTAGAGCTATCAAAACAACTTATTTCATGTCTAAAGTGTAAACATCGTGTCCTCTATTAATATCTCACTATTTCTGTCTAAAAATCTTAAGAAATGTTTTGGATGTTTTGGTAAATTTTAATATTTATTTGAGTCAATTATAAGGACATCCTCGCAGTAATTAGAGTTTGGGTCAGACATAGAGATTGTGAGTCGAAATGATAGCGCAAAATGAGTAAACCATCTATTGTTTGAAAGTATGTAATCTTTTTCATTGAGAAAACTGTTTGAGACATGGAATGAGTTAGGAGTCCATTAATCTCTATTAATTTGTTCGATACTCTCATCTCCCTTTCCTAAGCTCTTCGCTCACACAGTCCTCTGCCTCACTCATTGTCAGTATGTCTGCTCCTCTTTTGTCCCTCTGATGTCTGTTATTATATTTGTGACTATTTATTGTATTGCATCTCAAACTCATAATTGTATACTCAAAGTGGTCAGTGCCCCGCATTGTAGCTCTTCCATTAATAGCCAGGTCAGAGAAAGTGATATATTTGCCAAGCTCATTTTAAGCGACTAAATCATATTTTAATCTACTCTACATGTATAGGGTTAGGCAGAAAGTCTGGTTAGGTTAAGGATAATGTCCACATCCAATTTTTTTACAAATTTATTTTATGAATTAAATGTGAAATTTTTATAAGGAATTCAAATTTTCGTGGCTTTTTGCGACGATAACGAAGCTTTTGGAGCATAAAATGTGATTGTGTTAACCCCCTCTTCAACCAGAAATGATTTTGTCTTATTTATCTATTTGTTTTAATTTATTAATATTATTGGGGTTATTGTCATCTAATAATATTCACTGAATGCCTGTTTTATAAAATATTTTTTTAAATAATTTTTTGCGGGTTATAGTAAAGCCTTACAATAGTTGAGAACATCTTATAAAAGTTACCCGAAATTGTGTATCAATCTAAGTGTCAATTTCTTCCTTCACAGTCTTGTAGTTATACCCAAAGTTGTGTTAATTTGTTTGCATTTCGTGAATGTTTTCCGTTTACTATTCATTTTTCAAACGTAATGAATATAGAGAGGCGATTCGGCTCGATATGAGCGCCACGGTAGGTACAGTGGATAATAGCATAAAGTTTTCAAACATCATTGATACTCACAGGTAGTGGTGGTTCACAAAAACCAGTTTGAAAAACAAAACAAAGTACTCGCTCTCTATTATCACTATGCATTGCATGTGAAGACATAAGCAATGTCTCTAAATTAAATTATAACAGGCGTATTACTCTACTTATTGCCACAATTAATAGATGACATAGCTCATGTCAGCACTTGCATTGCATAGAGTGAAAATAGAGAGCGAGTGCTTTGTTTTGTTTTTCAAACTGGTTTTTGTGAACCACCACT